>VWZI01045055.1:0-10780 GCA_013396835.1 Psilopogon haemacephalus | reverse complement strand
GGAGGCCGCGGAAGAGCCCGAGGGCGGCAGCCGTCGGTGGGGCGCGCAGCACGCCGGGGCCCGCGAGCTGGCCGAGCTCTACTCCCCAGGTGAGGGCGGTGGCGGCGGGCAGCGCCCCGCGGGGGCGGCCGTGCAGGAGGGGAGGGCTGGTTCCCCTCGGGCACATTGGGGGATGACTCCCCTCAGGCCCGGCTTCCCTCGGAAGGGTGCTCGGAGCCCAGGGTGCCCAGGAGGAGTGGGGTGTGGGGACCTGGCTGGGCCCTGCCGGGTCGGGCCCGGCCCTGCTAGGGCTGTCAGCGGGGGGAAGCCGCATGCTGGCGGCCCTACAGCCGTCTACTGCCCGCCCTTACCGCGGCCTGGGCTGAGCTGGTGAGTGCGGCTGCCTAGAGGGGTCTAAGAAACGAGCTACACTACTGGGGTGGAGGTTTTCCAGATGGAACTGCATACAACGAGCCCTCTTCCCTTTAGAAATAAGCACACAAGAACCTCTCCGTCCCAAGACAGATGTACAAATATATGCTTACTAAGCAAGGTAACAACAGAAGCTGTAACTTCAGAGTATTTATTCAGTGAACAACTCGAAGATGCTCAGTCCTGGCACCCCAGAAAGCGGCAGGGGGATGTCTTGGTCTTGGTTTTGGCCTTGTCTTCCTGAAACCTGCAGTTAGTCAGAGCTCAATTAAGTGACAGCAGCCATGGAAATAACAACAAACTCCTTATGGTAAAGTGTGTCATTTGATGTCAGCTGGCAGTGAGAGTAGTGCTAGGTGTTCTTGCCTTTCCCACCGAATCCGTTTGCAGGTGAAGGATTGAGAAAGGGAAGACACATTCTTGTCCTCCGGCAGGCGCCAGCAGGTCAGCTAACAGCTTGGCTTGCACGTTCAGGGCAGTTACTGGCAAAGCAGGTGTTCTTACTTGCACAGAGCAAGTAATGATAAGAAAACCACGGCATTCCTTAGTTCGTCAGTTTTCTGGACTGTTCAGGGCAAGTCTGTCCATTTCAGCTTGCACTGACCACTCTTCTGTGCCTTGAGAGGAGGTGATGTTCAGTGTCTTTCAGCTGATCTAGATACACAGTTCTGACCTAGGCAATGACTGCTCACTGTGCTTTACGTGGCATAGGAAGCCACTGACAGCAATCACTGGCTTTATTATTATGCTTTGCTCTTGCTGATAAGAAAAAGGTTTTCTTCCCCAAACAAGTTACTACCTTTATCTTTAGCTATAGACCAAAGTTCCTGGGAAGGCTGTGATGCGGTATGTGCTTAGTGATATCTACCAGAAGTGAGCTGTGATAATATATTAAACTTGCCCTTTTTTTTTTTTACCCCTGGCATTACATAACTTGCATAAATGATGTCAGAGTATGTGATGGTAGAAGCACATGATACTGATTTACTGAATTCTTAATAATAAGTGTTGCATATCATATGCACAGTTAGCATGCCTCTCGAGTGTTTCTGTGACTTCTTTAAGTGCATACTTTGTGGCTATGTCACCTTATTCCTTCATGCAGGAGATACTCTTCAATTTGAGTGTTCTTTGAACACAAATTATTCGTGCTGACTCTGCTCCTTCAGCTGCTTGGCCTTTGCAGTCTATCCAGAGCTGGGACTGTGTTTCTGGACTCTGATATCTCCAGACAGTCGTGTTGGTATCCCTCCATTCAGGGTATCCTGGTTTTTGCTTAGACTGAACTCATGAGACTTGATAGTAAGAAGCCTTGTGTATCCTGAAGTCATCTAATTGATCCATGAGGATCTCCTCACTTAGCTACTCTCATCAGGGTGTGGTTTTTCTTTATGCAGGAAGTGTTAATTAACTCTTACTTTCATTACTCCAGGGATCTCTTTATAGAATCTCCCACATTGTGACCTGATGATTTCTTGAAATACATTTGTTCTTATGTCTTAATTTAATTTTATGATTCTCTTCTCTGCTGTTGCAGAGGATGCTGTTGTATCTATTTAAGGCCTTCTAGAGCAAAACTCTGAACTGTAGAAGTCTTTCTTCATGCTTCTTTAAAATTGCAGGCACGTGGGAGATAATACTGATCCTACTTTGACGTTCCTACTTTCGTTTTCATTGCTTGGTATAGTTGAGAAGGCTGCCTTGATTTAGCATTTAGGAGAAGAAACTTGATCAGGTCAATGTAGAGGAGTAGTAGGAAAGACACTCTTGTCCTGAACACATGCCAGACATGTGAGTATGCCTCTACTCCTGGGAGAGGACGTGCAGCTCGCATGTAGCCCTTAGCGATTGTTCCACTTGCACGTTGCTTTGCCTCGATTCTGGCAGTGCAAAGTGTATAAGGCTGCAGGATGAAGTGGACTGTGTGGTTAGCTTCTCTGGGCAGCCCTGAGCCCCTAAAATAGGTAAATACTCTCTGTCCTTGAGCATGTGAAGAGCTGACTACAGCCAGGGCCTTCTGGGTGAAGGGGGCAGATCAGATCTCCTTCATGGATTTAGGCATTAAAGGTCTGTTCCTGATGCTTTAATCCATGCAGGTCTTGGATTGAGCACTCCCTTGCTGTCAGCATCAGTGCCTTGTGAAGATCTAGCAGTGACTGGCAGAAGCTTTCTGCTCCAAGGCTGAATATTCAAAGTGTTTCTATACTTCTGTGCGTCTGCTCCCTTTTTATAGGCAGCAAGTGAGGCTTCTGTAGAGGTGTGAGAATTTGTGACAGTTTCTCCTCTTTCCTTGTTCTGTCCCCTGCATGTCAGAATGGCTGAGAGGTTGTAGCATTCTGCCTGGGAGCAGGGAGGCAAAGACAAGACTGCAGGAGTTCAGTAAGCAAGCTGAAGAAGTGTACCTGCAATGTTAGGAAAGCATTTCTGGGGCCACCAAAATATGGATATAATATTGCTATATAAATGTAACATATAAGATGTTGCTTTTTCTTGTTAGCACAACAACTTTATTTACAAACTCTGAGTTTTGAAATCTTTCAGATCAGAAGGTGATGCAAACGCAGGACATCTGAGGCTAAGAACTTGTTCCCAGATCCAGCCACAGCAGCAGCACTGAATATTGAATGAAATGCAAATTTGCAAAAGATGTGATGCAGGGGAACGTTACGCCAGCAACCACAGGGAACAGGAAACTAGGACAATGCAAGATGATGTCTGATTTGTCCCTGTTATTTGGGCAAGGGCTGAGGGGGAAGGGGTTAGCAGTGGCTCATGGATGAGTAATGTAATTTCACAAAATATGCACACCTCCCGTGGATAAATAAGTTTCTGTTTCAGTTCCCTCTCAGACAGATGGAACAAGTTATCCAGGCGGTAGAATAGTCTGGCTGTATAATTTTGGACTTCAGAATGTCCTCTTGGTTAAAAGTAAACCACGTTTTTCCTTTTTTCCAACAGGAAAGAGACTACAGGAATGGATCTCTGTCATCTTATGCTTCTCTCTGATCTGTTTCAATTTTTACAATCTTCTCTTCTACTTGCGACTGGAACACACGCCCTCTGTTATTGTGGGGATATGTAAGTAGGAGCTATTCCTCTTATAATGCTGCAGACAAATGTGTGAGCTTTTAGGCTGGACTGGCTGATAGAAAGGCAGAAGGATGTTTGTGTGTGTGCAATTGTAGTGCCTCTGAAGCTTAGACCATCTGCAAAAAATTAGTTACTGCTTTGTATCTTTCAGTGGCTTCTTAGTATCTCAAAGATGAAGTTTTAATGTAGCTGTTTGAATTTGGTGGTCATTGCAAGGGTAAGGGAAAATAGCTGCTAGGACTGTCAAGAGTTGGATGTGAAGGCCATTGATTAACAAACGTATTTGCAAGAACTTTTCAGAGAGCAAAAGCCTAAGAGAGATCTTATTAAAGGTGTTTCAGGCATCACACTGGCTTGATTTTTGGGGACTGATAACTAAAACCAAGTATTTTGCTAGATTATTATATCATTTTTATGTTAAGATATGAGGTTTGGCTTTTATCTTAAATTATTGACTTTTTTTTTTCCAGCAGTACAAGAAAAGTTGTACCTTTCTTGTGGTAATAAATACGACTCTTGGTCTTATCTTAGTGGATTTGATTGGAAGTGTAGGCAAGCAAGCTCTGCCTCATGTCTTTGGCTTGGGTGTGTAAGAGGTGTTTAGGTGCTGGCTCTGGCAGTACAGAGCTAACTGGTCTTGGTGCAACATAAGCTGGTGATTTCACCTTCTCACTGAGGGAGAGGAAGAACGAACCAGTAAAGGGTTCTAGTTTGATGCTGTACAGCTTTACTGATAAAATCAGGAATTGCATGGAATTAGCTAAAGGAAAAACTTAGATCAAAACAAGCTGAGTGAAAAGAGACTCCCCAACATTCATTGTACCATTGAAAGTCTAAACCTGTTAACAACTTGAATGTTGCTTAATGCCTGGAGCAAGGAGTATCAGTGTTGACATGAGCTTTGTGTTATTGGAGCAGTGTTGAAAGAAACTGTATTTGAGGGCAGGCAGAAGAGAGAGAGGGAGGGTGGGTACTGGAGCAGGGGGAGCTGAAGCTGTTGGCATTATCTGAGTGGCACAGGTGACTTGTAGCTGTATGGTCGCACATGTAGGGGAGGGAACGTGGGGAAAGGGAACAGGATTACATTTATAAGCTGTAACTCATCAGTGCACACCTCTCCTAGCAAAAGCTTGTAAGATTCTAGCATGGGTCGAGGGAGGGGAGAGAACAGTAAACACTTCACCAGTCTTCTGCTGTACTTATGAGAACATTCAGAATGCATCACATTGGGTGTGTATAAATGTTTGCATACTTTGATATCCGTAGCCTTGTTACCTGAAGGGAGAACAAATGGTACCATTCATTAGATCACCATGTAAGCTAGCTACCTGTGCTTTGTAGTAAAAGTAACTTTTCCATAAACTCCGAGGTGTATCTTTTACAAGAAAATGGCACTTGTCTGTAATCACTGTTATATATTGTTAATGATTTTTTTAAAAAAGCCCCCCCCCCTATCCCAAACATCAGAATCAGTGATGTGGATTGATGTTGCAAATGTTTTGTGAAGCTGAGAAGTGGTCATTCCTGATGCCTGTTGTCATGGGTTGAGTTAAAGGCTTTGTGTTGGAGCTAAGTGGGAGTCAGTGTCCTCCCACTATGAGTCCTACCCATTCATTTGGCCTAATTTAATCATACCACCTCTCAGCTGATGAGGAATAGAGATGAATGTGGCATGAGAACTGCTCCATGATGATTGTGACATATGTAGACAAGAAAATCAGTAATGATAGTTAACCTGTAGTGCACTCTGTTTGCAACTGGCTTTCATCTTGGAGATAATATTGATAAAAACTTGAGTTCTGTGATATCCTGGTTACCAGCTTAACTGATAAAGCAGCTAATTCACTGATAGTATTATTTAAGTAGTAGTGAATGATTACTTTATTTACACAGAATCCAGATTCTGCTACTGTAGTGTGGAAATAACAGATAGTATGTACAAAAATGAGTGCAATAAAATTAATGCTGCATGCCATCTCACTTCAATACATTCAGGCAAATGTGAAGGATGTTTATAATTCAGTGATGATTACATTTTATTAAGTTTTGTGAAGCTCATCTCCATCCTTGTCCCAATTACTAAATGCCACATGCAGTACAATGGGTAAGACAGGGAATATTCAGTCACAGGCATCATCAGATGTATTCCCACCGAGAGCTTTCCTGAAGCTTAGATTGGAATACTGACCCTTGAGTTGAGATCACAAAATAACAGTAATGCTAATAAAGACATTGCCTAGATCTAGTTCAGTTCAAGTCTTTGGAAATCTGAAAGTGCTCAGTGATCCCATGGGCTGGTTGGGACCCCCTGTGTACTCTTGTATAAGTATCTATTTTTGTTTGAGAAATAAGGAGTAGTTTGTATCTTCTGCATCATTTCATCCATCATCTACCCTATATCTATAGTTAAAGGCTGTGTTATATCTGCTCTTCTCATGCCTTTGAAGGCACATGTGACATTAGCAATACTGTAAATATCTTTAATCTGGAAATTCCTGAGACGAAAAGGATGTGACTCTGCTCATGCTGGTAGTCCAAAAGCCCTTACTTCCTTGTGTGGGGTGAGCAGGTAGTCTGCTAAGAGCTGAGCTCAGCTGGCAGGCTGCCATTTGCTGTGTTGAATCACCCATGGGCAGGGTACTTGTGTTGTGGAGTGAGGGAAGAACTGTGAGGCCAGAACTTTATGGCTTTGTTCTGAAGTAGCTTTTGAACTGGGCTGTTTTCTGCTGACTGAAAGTGATCTTCCCAGAAAGGAAGAGGCATGTGAGTTTCTTGTCTTCCAGGCTAGTTTAGAAGAGACAAGGCAATTCTCTTCTCTCCCTCAATATCAGTAAAAATAAAATAATAGAGAGCAGGCAGACATTGGATTTATTCTGTTGATGTTCTTTATGTGTTAAATGCAGTCATGCTCTCTTCTGGATATGCTCAGCTGCTAAGAAGCTATGAATTTTTTCTTCTTTGTGTAAGCTCACAGTTACACAGATTTGAATGGGTGTTTGTTTGATGTGGGGTTTCTTGGTTGTTTTGGTTTTTTTTTTTAATATAATTATTATTCACATTCTTAACTCCAGGGAAACCTTAGTTAGGAAGACTGAGTGTGATGGGGGTTTAATACCCACTGCTTCTTTAGCTGCAGCTGAGTCAGGACACCCATCTAGCAGTCCTGCAGAACCAGAGCAACCTCTGCTCTTGTAGTGGAAGCTCAGTAGTACCAGGAACAAGGCTGGTGTAGGCATTACTTGTGGGAAAAGTAGAAAAGCCTCACCAAAACATATGAGGCCTGAAATCTCTTATGCATTTAGGTGAGCTTGGGGCATCCAATATACAGGAGTTGTATATATGGGTGGTAAATCAATAGCATCTAGATAAAAGTTTGGCAGGTTGCACCATGGATTCTCTTTGTAGAGGGTTTTTAAGCCTTTTTTTCCAACTGGTTGACTTGTTTCTGACATTTAATTTTAACCTGCAGCTGTGTTTGTTCTTAACAGAGGTTGTGTATTGCAGTCTTAAAAAAAAAATCAGTGATGTTTGTGTTATAACCTGTTTATATTCATAAGAACTGCCCCATGGAGGGCAGATATCTTTAGAAACACCTTGTGATGCAGCCCAAGGTACAATTAATAATTGTTGACTTGAGAGATGGGGAACTAAATTCTTTAAAGTCGTTTGAGGTAGATGTTTCATTAATGCAGATGTGGGGTTGCCAGCAGGACTGTGCAGAAACAAGTTGCTTAGTTTGCTTTTAAAATAGAAACTCCATCTGACCAAGGCCCAAAACCTTTTTGTTTCAAGCTTGAGTAGCTCTGCAGAGCTGCCCTTGCTTAGCTGCATTGCAGAGCCAAGTGATGAGTGTGTACTGTGTAGGGAAGCCCTGGCACACACTGGAGTAAAAGCACCCTAGAGACCACCAGTGCTTTAGGAAATGGATTGCACTGCATGTGGGTCAGCCACTTCAGAGGCCTGCTGCTTTACACCAAGAGACAGAACTGTAACTGTGTCACTTCAATCTGGATTTATTTTACACATTTCCACTTGTCAAGGATCTTAATTTTTTTTTTTTCTCAAGTAGGAAAGCCTCAGCTAACAAAGGAAGATTGTCCTTTATTTCAGTGTTGGTCCAAATAAGCAAGATGTTTGTCATCTCCTAACAAAGCCCACCTGAAGTGACTATGAGTTACTTCCTAGCTGTAGGTAACTGTTTTCCATCCTAAACATCTGTTACAGATGGAGGCTCTGCAAGTTCGGATTAAATAGATGTGCTTTGTTGCACTTTTTATGGCACCAGTAAAATTGCATTGCACTAACACAGTTTGTGTTATATCTTCCAAATCAGTTGGATTAACCTGGGAGCTCCAGGCCTTTCCAGCAGCAGATCCTGGAGGGTGTTGGTCTTCAAAGTGGATTTATGGAGTGTGGTTGCTCCTTTGCACTCGGGCAGGTGATGTTGACACCAATTATCTGTTCCTCATGTAACCTGGATTAGAGGATCAACTATCTCAGGTGTGCTAGCAGCTGTTCCTGAGCAGGGTGGATGAAGACTATGCCCTCATTGG
Source organism: Psilopogon haemacephalus (assembly GCA_013396835.1). NCBI lineage: Eukaryota > Metazoa > Chordata > Aves > Piciformes > Megalaimidae > Psilopogon > Psilopogon haemacephalus. The sequence continues at coordinate 2,726 of VWZI01045055.1, read as the reverse complement.
AGCAGCTGAGGCCTCCCTGCCCCAGACTGCTTACCCTGCTGGTGAAGGGCAGCTGGTGACATGGCCCCAACTGCGCCTTCCCCCTTGTGTGCACAGCGGACGTGCTATTGCTCTTTGTCAGCAGCAGAGACTGGGACAAAGAAACTTCTGTGTGCTTGCTGAGCTGTCGGGGACTCTCTTAAAGTTGCAGAGGACTTTGGCCAAAGAATTTAAGAACTAGGTCTCAGTGGCCCTAACTCGCTCAGAATAGTGCCTCTCGCACTTCAAGACACAGACACATATTGGGGTTTTGCCATGATGGAGCAGCTTATAGTGAGGAATAGCAGAGCTGGAATAAAAGCAGTGTTATGGCCTCTTACACCCCACACCAGGCAATGCTCAGGTGCTAGATTTCTGGATGCCAGTCTGCGTGCACAGCTGCCCAGTGCTCCTGAGAGCTGAGCTCACCCTACTCCATTCCTGGGAGTGTTTTAAATGTGTGAAACTGGAGGCTTAGTTTGATTAGCCATACGAATGGAAGTATTGGCTTTTACAATTATTTTTATTTTAGTGAGAGAAAATTCATTCTTGGCTTTCATTTAGAAGCTGTTGTTCTCTGTTATTTTAATCACTTCTGGGATGGCTTAATTGCTTTTCTAGTAATGTGGTTTTTTGGGGAAAAAAGAGCACACAGTGGTACTTTTTGTGTAAGAGCCTAAGGCCTAGGCAGAGTTGTGAGGATGTTGTCATTTAGATGTGATGGATGCTTCACAAGCACTCCATCAGCTGGAGAAATAGTAGGAATAGGTTGGTTTGTGCTAGCAGACCAAGAAATAAAATTCAGCTGTTCATAAAGATTATCAGGTAGTGACTCTCATCCAAGTCCTGCTTTTGATAGATGAATATTTGCTTTAGGATCTGCTGCTGTTCAGCTCTAGGGGAGACTGTAGCCTGATTCCTTGGGGACCTCCCTTTGCTGGTGGCTTCCAGCAGAGTTGCAGGCTCCGTAGTTGCAGCCCCGAGGCTGCTGTTCAGGTCTGTCACAGCTGGAGGCGAGGCAGAGGTGTGCCCTGTTCCAAGGCACTGGGTTATACAGCTCTGCTATAGTGGGAGGGACTGGAAGTGTCTGCTCCGAGCAGCGTGCCAATCACGCAGAATAAGCTTGAGTGACTTAGGATAGACTTTCCCGTCTCTGGAGTGCATATGCTGTAGACATGGCATTATGATAGGGAATAATTACTCTATGTAATAATCATACTACATGTGATACCCAGGTCCTTTGCTTTCATAATTAAGCTGTGTTCTCTGCTTGCTTGTGCTGCCAGGTCCAGTTCTGACTGTTTCTCCTCCTCAAGTAGCCAGAATGATTACCCTTTCTTTTTGAGCTTTTGAGCTGCTACACTTTATACTTTTTGAAACATGCAAGGGTTATTTTCATGGCCTGTAACTTGCCATAGTACTGGACCTCTGCCTCCTCTGTGCTGAAAGCCACTGAGTATAGAATGCAGATGACTAAAATATTTTGAAGCAAGTAAGTAACAAACTGTTACTTTAGGATAATGATTTCTACAAAACAGTGGGGTTTTTTTTCTGTTTTGGAATTAGCCGCTGCTCTGACTCCTTAGTGCTGCAACATTCAGCTAGTTCCTACAGTCTCTGATTGAAAGCGTCTGAGCTTCTCAGAGATGTTACACAATACCAAGTTATTTAATAAAATATAAATATTTTGCTTTCTTTTTATTTTTTTTTTCCACCTCTCTTCAGAGACTGAATTTTCACAGTAAATGTGAAACTTTATATACTCTGCTGTAAGGTTTCTGGATTACAGTTTGACAACTATATCTGTGCAAAGCCAGGCTTACACATGGCTCTGTAAAATTTCAGTCAGCACAACACTGTGTTGTAAACATGCAAAATAGTTCTATCTCTTTAACACCTTGCACCTCAAATGTCCTGCTCTCATTTGGCTTCCTGCTACTCAGCCCTGGGAGCAGCCAGGCTGCGGGAAGTGGTCTATGACTCAAAAGACAAATCCTTCATTAAGCTTGCAATGTCTCCATTTGGTACTTAAGCAAGGCAGAGGAGGACTTGGGGCTTTTCTGTCATACAAACCTGTACGTATGATCTGGTTTCCGAACAGAACACGAGAGGCAGCAAAGCTGCCTGGTGCCGATTATAAGTTGGGGCCAATGGCACTTCCTGGTGCTGACTTTGGCTGGCTGAGTGCTGCCGATCGTGCTGCAGCATGTCCCCTGACTCACTTCCTTGGTGCTGTCCCAGGGCGCAGCTGTGCCTGTAGGCATGCCTCTGTGAAGGGTCACAAGTACAGGCGGCTGAAGCGGAGCAGCCGTCCCAGCTAATGTCAGTCATGTGTCATCTTGCTCTAAAACTTCTGCTGCTGGTTGAAGTTTGCTTATGCACCTTTGCTCTCCCTGGATGCTAGGCCTTTTTCTTTTCTTCTGATTCAGCAGTCTGCTTCCAAACAAAAGAGATCCTGGTGTTCTGAGCAAGTTCTGCAGTTCACTGCCACCGCCTTCCTCTCCTCCTGTGTTTTCTGAGTACTCACTTCCTCTTCAGATAAAAGCTGTGACAGGGCTGCTCCTTGTGGTGGTTTAGCAGTTACCTGCCCCCCCCCTCTTTGATATAACCCAGGCTAGAGCTCAGAACGGCTGGAAGTTGGTAAATGAAGCTTTATATTTACTGCAATGCTCACTATACAAGCAAATATTTACAATGTATAACAGATA
>VWZI01026691.1:98134-110381 GCA_013396835.1 Psilopogon haemacephalus | reverse complement strand
ATTCTATTCTGTTCTAGTCTAGTCTAAATAATCTGCTTTGGGAGGGGAATTGCTTCCATAAAACTGAGAATGTGAAAAAAATCACCAATATTGTACTTACCATAGTTCTAGAGAGTGGAAATAATTATTTTCCTTGCTTTGAAAACTCACTTTTCTGTGCATAAAAAAGAAAGGAAAAAAAAAAAGAGCTAGTGATATTTTGGGTTTTTTATCACTCAGTCACACCCTGTGGAGTCCTACCCTGTTCTGGCTGAGAGAGGAGTTTTGAAGCCAGTACAGTTGATGTCAGAATTGTTACATCATTCATTGATAAAAGTGAGCCTAGACTTAAAGGGAGTTTTTCAGATTTCTGAACTGGAAAAGTGCACATATGTCATGGCTTCTAGGGGCTAAAATTCCTTCTCTTAAGTTTGATTTTGGACACTGGCCAATTCAGCAGCTCCAGTTTTCAGGTGTGTAGGTGAAACTTAGTTACACTAGCAGCAAATCCTGTCTGGCTCTTCAGTGTAAATCTGAATTTTAGATCCTGAACTGTGTTATAAAGGTAATGCTATTGTGTTGAATTACTTGGCTTCTGTGTATACACAAGTACACAACAGTGTATTCTCTATCCTAGTGAGATTGCCAGCTGATTCTAAAAGGTCTTGCTTAGATGTGATTGAGATCCACTTTTCCTTATCATGTGAGTAGCTTCTTATAAGGCCCTGCTAACTTTAAAGAAAATGTATGGAAGCCTAACTAATTTGCAGACAAACAGAAGGCTGAGTCATTTTGCAAGTATTTTGGCGATGGTTTCTTTGAGTCTATCAGGTAGGGGACAGATTTTCTTTATCACTTGGGGTTCTACAGATGTACATTAACTCCTGTAGAAGCTTTCCCATAAGGTTCCTTTCTGTGACTCTGCAGCACTTCTTAGGTCTCTGCATATGCAAATCTGCAAAGAAATCCAGCAAAGCTGAGTTGCTGATCTGCATTGGTGACTATGGTGGCTCAGCAGTTACCTGACCCTCACACTTTGAAATAACCCAGGCTAGGACTCAGTCAGCTGGAAGTTAATGAATGAAGCTTTATATTTACAGCTTTGCACAATATACAAGCAGATATTTACAATGTATGACAGATATTTACAGATATATACAGTAAAAAGGGTAATAGAGAAACACCACACCCCTCCCAGAGATCAAAATCCCTAAGAGGGGTTTCTAACCACCCTACCACCTTCCCCCCTCCCCAGTCTTATCTCACCATCTGTCTTATGCAGCAGATAGGTGGAGGTAGATCGGCCAGGGGGTTAGCAGCAGGAAAGAAGTTAGTGAAATTATTCAGATCAAGCTAAGAAGCTAGGGAGAGAGAGAGAGAGCGAGCCATGCAGCAGCAGCCACGGCCCAAAGTGGTCTGTCTTATCTATGTTTGGATTACAGTTCTTAAACTTTTTTTTTTTCTTCTTCTTCAGTAAATTTACGAGTACATTGCTCTCCTTTCTCAGCCTATAGTCTAATATCTCATTCAAATCCTCCAGTTAATTCAAACTAGCACAGTCACTACATTAAATAGCCAAAGTGTGTGAAATTTGTCAGAATTTGAGAATTCAGCTAGGAGAGTTGGAAATTGTTAGACCCATGATTTCAGGCAGATTCAGAATGTTGTTTTTAAGGAAGTAAAGTTGTAAAATTGGTATAGCTGAAGAACTGCTTGTTTGGTGCAGTATTTGTTTTACTATGGTATTGTAACTATGCACAAAAAGAACTGATGATGATGACACAAGGGACATTCATATTTTATGTGAGCCTGAAGGACTTTGTGAGCAGAAGACTGACAAATATGGATAACATAGTCTTTTCTTTGCTTAGCTACCATTCTTCTGGAATTATCAGGCATCATGTTTCATCTAAGACCATTTGTGAGAGTTAAAACTGACGTTTGAACAGCAAGAATATACTTGCTGGAAGATAGCTTAGCTAGATAATAAGTGGCCCAAGATCATACTTGTCAGTAGCAGCTAAGTGCTGAACTGACATTACAATGCAGAGTTCCCTTTTCAGACTGTATGCCTGAAGATATGATAAAGATCAGTGAATCATGTAATTGAAATGCCATATGAACATCCTGGAGCACATAAGGTTCTCAAGTTTGACAATATTCTACAATGCAAGTTCTGGAATTGGCAGTACTTTCTTCTGTGTAGTAGGATATATGAACCAGGAAATCCTTGTTCCTCCCTACTCACCAGATGTAATGCCCCTTTACCTTGAAACAAGTGAATGGAAAAGATTTGAGCTGTTTAAAAGGAGTACTCTCTTGCAGTTTCATCTAATGCTAATTTGTTCTGAACAGTATTAAAGTGGTTTTCTCTTTCTAGAGCTGGGATAGATCCTACCTGGAGCGTTGTTGCTTATTTCAGTATATGTGTATAGGAAAAACAGGCATTAAAAAACATATTCCTCAGTTGAAAAAATGGAGACTAACAACACCAACACTACCTAGCCAACTGCATTTATTCTTAGTAAGGTAGCTACACTTGTACTTTGGTCACATGCCAAAGTTGATTATGTGCTTTATAAATGCATAAAATTATGTTAGTGCAACTACGAAGTGTAGTACTGCTATCCAGAAGCACAAGCTTTCCTATGACAGTATTATTTAATTGAAAGCTAAACATTATAACATTGATGCTGAATTACTTGTGCAGATTTTAAGCCAAATTTAGCCAGTCAGTGTTTCTGCTTGCCAGTTGCAGATAACATATTTGCTTGTGAAGCTAAGCTGATGTTTGTGAAATGTTCTCAGGTTGTTTTTGCTTTTAATTTAGCAGATAGAAGCATTCCCAGTTTACTAATTTTATTCTTTTACAATATTATAGAACTAGGAGTAGAAATGTTAGTTGTTATAATTTTTAGTGAAAAAAACAACAAAACAAAAAAACCCCAGAGGTTGTGGTATTCAACCATACATTCTTTCAGTAATCCTTGTCAACAGCTTGTGCTAAATGTAACAGCTGTTTGTGGTGGGCCCAGTAGTCATTATGAAAGAAGAGTTCAAGAGTGCAGTACTGGCTATCTCAGTGGAGGTGGAGGAGTTGAGGGAACTAGAAGTGAAGATGGTATCTCAGGGGTGAGAGCTCAAGCCTCGTCTTTGTGTGATAAGCAACTCAGGCATACAGTTTCTCTGTCTGAAGTTACAGTCCCGTTCAGGAGTCATCATAAGTGGTCACATAATTTCACTTGTGAAGGCTAGGGGCTCAGAATCAGAGTGGATATTAGTTAATAGTTAACAGAGATCAGAACCATCTGTTTTTGGCATGCTTTCATGTTGCCTTGAACAGAAATGTACTCAGTATAGAGCAAAACTGAAGCTATTGCTTGGTTACAAATCAGTCAGTACATAAATGTATCTCTGTTGTCCCATTCTGGTTTATTACCAGGCCCTATCTGATCATGTTTAGTGATTAAACCTCTCAGTTCTCACTGTCTAGCTCATTACAAGGTCTAATAGCTTTATGAGTGACTTCTTGTCCAGGGAAATGTGAGTAGAATATTAAAAAATAAAATACCTTTAAAAAAGTAGATTCAATAGACTTGTCCTTAATATTTATGTTTTTCTATTACCTTTGAAACTTTGAGTCATTGCCCCATTTTTTTCATTAATTTGAGGCTGATTTTTGGGTCTTTTAAACTTCTTCATCTGGTTGAACAAGAGGCACTAGACTGTTTCTCTCAGCTGTAACACTTCCTGTTATTCAGCTCAAATTTTTCCTACTGTTGTCACCCATGTCCATGTATTCTGGTGTTTTTCCAGACAACAAGGCTGCTTTTTGGCTCCTTCATTTCCTTTCCATGTGTCCTTAATTAACAGTGACACCCGCAGAAGTAGCTGAAGTCCTTTAAACAGAGCACTTAAAATCTTAGACCTTAAGAGAAGTCACATGTAATGGAGCAGGGGAGTCTGAACAGTTGTCTGGAGTGTAGAGTCCTCGATAGAAACTAATGGAAGTGGAAATGAGAGGTTTTAATGTTTGTTTCGGGGGATTTTGTTTATTTGTTTGTTTGTGGGGGGCGGTCATTATTGTTTGTGATTTTGTGTGTGCATGTGTGGGGTTTTTTTTCACCCTCCCAGTAATTTAAACATTTAAACTTTAGTGGCAGGACATCTGTGGTCTGGTTTCCAACTGTAGTAGCAAGTCATTATGGCCAACTGACATTTGAAAAGTTAAAAATACTATGGCAATATTTTTGCCTGTGGTGAAGGAAAGCACACTGGTTTAAACCCTCATGTTACCATCCATGATACTTCAATGCAGTAGACGTTGGTTACAAATTTCTGTATGTTCATTAAGGGTCTGATTTTTAATTTATCTCTCCTGTGTTTTCTGCAGCTTTTTACCAATACAAAGTGTGAGTAAAATGCTGGTAAATAAGAATGGAGAAGTTCTAAATCCAGTTATAACAAATGTAGTAAATTACACAGGGCAGAAGTGCAACCACTTCCTTTCCTTATCTTATGCTGTCTTCTAAACACGTAATTTAGACTTGCACAATTTGTAAATACCAATATCGCTGCAGTAAGTAGAAGACAATGAGGCATGCCTTTTCCTTTGTCTGGTAAACAGTTCTGGAAAAAAATACCAGTTGAGAGAGGAGATGATGCATGCTTTCAGAGACAACACACACAGCACTCCTGGCAGAGTTCTGATTACTGCTGGTTTTGGGTTTGGTAAAAATAGATAATTACAGTAGGTAATGCTAGGTCACAGAGCTCTTCAGGAAGTCTAATTGCTACACATCTTATTTGAAATATGAAAGAATTATAATCAGAATAAAAAGTTGAAGATATTTCTGGCAGTTCTCTTGGTTGCTTTCACAGTGTTTCCATGTTTAGTGTGATCTCTTAAATGAATTGTCTTGTTTGATGCAAGGGGATGAAAACTCAGTAGTGAAGAAAAAGCAGATGAGGAAATAATGCTGTTTTTTTTAGGCTGTGGTGAAGTTTCCTAAAATTTTAATACATGTTAGTGTTCCCCATCAAGAAATTTGTGACTTTTGTATGTCCCTGATGGCTTATAGATATTTAGCTGAATGACAATTAGTAGGGGAACTGTGTTGATCTGTGTTCTTCTTGACACACCAGTCAATAGTAATAAAATAATGTGAGATCAATTTCAAAACCTCTTAGCAACCACATGAAAAATAACAACCATATTGATTTCTCTAATAATCGTCCTGGAAGAATGGTAGGAGCTTAATGTTACAAATGTAATGAAATGCATTTATCAATAGATGATATATTGGATATACTGCATTAGATGCCTGCAGTAAGACACTGTCAGTGGGTGGTCTATACGCAAACTTTCATGTCTGCTTTCATGGACTGATGAAAGTGCAGAAGCTATGGAAACAAAAGAGTAAAAATGCAATGCGAAATACCTGTAACAAAAGGCAGACATCTGAAAGGAAATGCAAAAATAATGTCTTCTGAGTTAGTCCTTAAAAGAATGTGAAGCCTAGTCTGTTGTACACATGTTCTAGGTTTTATAGAAAAGACTTTGTGAGAAATATTTTTAGAGCCTGCTGGGATATAGTCAGGATTATGGCAATTTCCCATAAGAACATGTGTTTACCAGCTCCAGCTTCCTTTTGAAACATTGTAAAGAACTGCTTTCATGAATAGTCTGGGGTTAGTTTTTGTTTGTTTGTTGTTGGTTTGGTTTTTTTTTTTCCTTTCCCTTTTAGAACAGGCGGAACAAACAGGATATCTTGGTCATAATGAGCAGCATAATGAGAAGTGCATCCCAGTTGCAGCTTGTTTATAACATGATTATGCAAATAATTATTTTGATAGGTATCTCTGTGCACCCTAAAAAGTCTTTAAACAGTATTATATCTTTGTTCTCTGTTAAATACTTAAATATATAAGAAGGACACTGAAATGAAAAAGCATGGAAACTTTTCCAACCCATAAACATGCATATAAAATGCAAAATTTGTCTCTTATCTGTGCCTTGTGTTTAGTTCTCAGTGTTGGATATCCTGTATTACTAGCATTGCCATACCTGGTGTTTGCAATGTAAATTTCCTTTTACTTAATTTGACAAAAGCTTATAAGCTAGCAAAATACTAGAAAACAAATGTTTGGAGAAAGAGGTCATTGTTAGTATAACGGCCACCAATACTATCCCATAGACCTCTTCAGATATCATCTTGTGAGACTTCCATGAGCTACAGACCTGCAGAGGAGATGGGTCTGAAAGCCCCCCCATTGGTATGCAAGGATCACCTCTAAGCTCAAGAAAAATTCATCCCAATAAGCAGAAGATTAGGCAAAGGTGGCAGGAGTCAGTCCTATGTACATGAATGAGTCAAAAGCTTCTGACTGTACTCAAGACATGAAATATACAAGGGGTAGCAACAGGGGCAGGTGATCTGATGTTGCAAGGATAGGGTAGGGAAGGCCAAGGGTGATCAGGAGTTGAATCTGAAAAAGGATACAAAGGAATCTACAACTATGTGAGCAGCAAAACCAAGACTAGGGAAAACATGAACCCGCTGCTGAATAGGGTTGCGGAACTGGGGACAGAAAAACACAGAAAAGGCCAAGATACACAATGTCATGTGCCAGTCCTTACTGATGTGAAAGACTGCAGGAATCTCAGGCACATGAGATCAGAAGGAAGGTCTAGAGCAAGAAAGGAAGAGTAGGTTAAAGTGAAGGACAAGGTTAGGGAGTACTCATGTAAGTCCATGGGGTCTGAATGTGAGTGCTGAGTGAGGTGGCTGATACCACTGTATGACTGTTTTTGTCTTTGAAAGGCTATGATGACTGAAGACTGGAGGAGACAAAATAGCTGCCCAATCTTCAAGAAGAGCAAGAAGGAAAACCTAGTTAGAAACACATTGATCAGTCTCACCTCAATCTCTTCTACAGTGATGGAGAGAATCTTCCTGTAAAGGACTTCCAAACACATGAAGAGCAAGAAAGTAATCTGGAGTAGTCATCATTGATTTATGAAGTGGAAACAATGGATAAGCAACCTCACCGTGTTCTGCAGTTAGGTAGACATCTAGTTAAGTGGCTGACAGGGGAGAGCAGTGGGTGTTGTTTGCTTGTGATACCATCTCCCGTAATAATCCTTGTATAGACCAGTTGACAAAGGTTGAATGAAATAAGCAGACAGGGAGATGGAATTGAAATCGGGTGGCTGGGCTTGGAGGATTGTGGTTAGCAACACAAAGTCAATTCAGTCACAAGTCACTAGTGGTCTACTCCAGTGATCAGTACTGGTGCCAGTACTACTTAAAATCATCATGATAACAGTTTGACAGACCTGGAAAATGGGACAAAGTGCAGTTTTACTAAGTTTGCAGATGATACAAAACTGTGCTGGATTGTTTGCATTCAGGACCAGAACAGGCTGATGGACTGAGTAGAGAGGCATGACATGAAACTGAACAAAGGGAAATGCAAGGTCCTGCTTCTATGGAGCTCACCCCAGCGTGTACTCACCAGTACTTAGGCCACTCAACTGGAAATCAGCTCTGCAGTGAAAGACCTGGGGGTCCTTGTGGATGCTGAACTGACCAAGAGCCAGAAATATGCCCCTATGGAAAAGGCAACCAACAGCCTTCAGGTTTAGTGTTGCCAGCAAGTGAAGAGAGATGGTCCTTCCTCTCTCTTTGGCCCTGATGAGGCCACACCTGGCTCAGAGTACAAAGCAATTACAGACTTACTGAAACAAGTCCAGCACCGAGACAGAAAAATGGTTAAGGGACAGGAGCTTCTTTCATAAGAAGACAGGCTGAGAGAGATGGAACTGTTGAGCCTGAAGAAAAAAAGTTGTCAGGACAATCTTACTCATGTATCTGATGGGACAGAATGAAGGAGAGAGAGCAAAGCTCTGTCATTCCCACTGACAGGACAAAAGGCAATGGACACAAAGTGAAATACTTTAAATTACCTGTGAACACAAGAAGACACTTTTTTACTGTGAGGCTTGTCAAGCACTTTCAAAAAAAAAAAAAAAAAAAAGCACTTCCCAGAGATTTGTGGAGTCTCCATCCTTGGAGATACTGAGAATCCAAAAGGACACACAGCCTTGTCCTTAACCTGCTCAGCTGACCCTGCATGAGCAGAGAGAATGGACTAAGTGATCTCAGGTGGACCCTTCCAGCCTAAAATGTAGTGTGCTTTAGCCTTAACAACTTTGTTTTATTTGGGTGAGCAATGTTGGTCTATGTCTGAGTTACTTCTGGGGATTTATAAAGCTAATAAAAATGTGTTTGCTCATTCTTTAAACTTTTTCCTTTGATAAAACATTTTTTTCTTTCTGAAAATTCTTTTGGTGGGCAGTGATTTTAAAATTAATTGTTAAAATTTCTGTTTGTAAGGCCACCATACATGTCCAGTATTTTGGAAACTATTGGAATGTTTTATATGAGGATATCAGGTGTGTTTCTTGGGGAAATTGATCTTTCTTTGTGAATAGAAAAAGTGTTTTTTTTTTCAGTGGTCCTGAGTGATAATCACGCTTAAGTAGCCTGCTTTTATTTAAAAAAATACAAAACCAACAATCAAAAAACCAACCAACAACCAAAAAAACCCCAAACAAAACTAAACACAACTGTTTTATGTACTTATAGATATCTGGTTTAACATTTAGAAGTAACTAATTTTAAATAGACATTAATATTTCCCCTGTGAAGAGAACTTGGGAACTGTTATTCTCTGTGTTAGAGAGAAACGCTTTGCCAGAGTCATGCTGTCACAAAATGTTTAGGGGGAAGACTGAGCAAATTAGTTTAGAGATGAATGTGTAAATGAAGATAACAAGAGGTTAAATACATTTTCTTAGAACAGTGTGAAGGAAGAGGCAGAAGCTCATTATCATTTGAAGACCCCTTTTAAACAAGTGAAGGGAACAGTTGTCATTCCCACATAGGCTGGCAGAAAGTAGTACTACACAGCTTAGGTAAGTGGGATGAAAGTAGCAGTGGAAATAAATAGAGCTACAGGGTATTTTCCACACTTGAGCCGTTTAATGCCCTTAACCAAAAAAATGGCTGAGAAGAATAAACAGTACATTGTTTCATTTTATCTTCCCTCAGAGGCAAAATCTTTCTTACATGAGAAATTACTAAATAAGGAATGATGTTACAGAAATTAATGGTTAAAGTTACTTTGTGATCTCTGTATGTGAGAAGTATAACAACATGCCACAGTAGAGAGGAAAGGAGGCTGCTGCAGTGTGTGCTCACTCACTAGAAACTGCATCTCTGTGTGGGGCGCCTTGGTTAAAGCATTGCTTTTCTCACTAGCAGCACAAGCTAGCAAGTAGATAAACCAAGTTCCACTTCTAATGTAAAAGTTAAGATGTTAGAAGTTGGAGAGTAAATCCTGCTGCCTGATTTTCTTACAGTTTGGCTGCAGACTACATCCAAGGCAGCAACTGCATCTTCCACTCCCAATGCTTGCAGAGCATCTAGTACTTCTACTATCCTACTCTGATCTCTTGTTACTAGATCACTACAAACATTAGCATTATATAAATGAGTTATGGTAATGGGACAGTCTGTATTCTTCCTGTTTCTTCTAGCAAGGTTTCTTTCCGTTCTTTCCTTCCATTTTTGCATATATATACATATGTCATTTACAGAGGCGAGATATTTGAGCTGGTTTTGCTCTACATGTTGGTGAATCTTAAAGCCCATAGAAGGAGTTTGCTGGTGTGAAATTACTGAAATGGTTGCCATAAAAGCTAGAGTACAATCAAGTAAACATATTTGTTTTACATGACTATAGGATATGTCATATTAGGAGCAAATGGCCATGTAGTAATTCACAGGGAGTCAAATCATAGAATCATAGAATCATAGAATGGTTTAGGTTGGGAGAGACCTCAAAGATTATCCAGTTCCAACCCCCATCCCACTAGATCAGGGTGCTCAAGGTCTCATCCAGCCTGGCCTTGAACACATCCAGGGAGGGAGCAGCCACAACCTCCCTGGGCAACCTGTGCCAGTGTCTCAACACCCTCACTGTGAAGCACTTCCTCCTAACATCCCATTTAAATCTCCCCTCTGCCAGTTTAAACCCATTCCCCCTCGTCCTGTCATTACAAGACTTTGTGAATAGTCCCTCCTCATCCCTCCTGTAGGCCCCCTTCAGATACTGGAAGGCTACTATAAGGCTAATGAAACGTCTCATTTTCAACAGATCAGTTGACCTCTTGTTTATTTTGATCCTGTCATTAAACAGACAATGCATTAGCTTTTGTGCAGTGTTTGAATCACATATGCTGTTTCAGTTTTAAAATAACAGCTATTAATTTCCAACCCCAAAGGTTTCTCCTTCAGGGCTAATTGAAACAAACATGTTTATTTTTCTAGGCTTCATTCCAGAATGCTGAAGTACATGTGTTTCTTTATGCTTCGATCTTGAAGGAAACATAAAACCATGGGATAGAAAGAATGGCTTTATTATGAGAAATCTGGGGTGGCTGGCAATGTCACGTTGCAGTAAAAACAACTCTTCAGTTAATCATATCACTCAGTAGCCTGAGTTTTGATTTTTTTTTTTTTTAAATTAGGTTGCTGTTTTGTTTTGGAAAGCACTAAGTGGGGTAACATTTAGAAAAGCAAGAAGGAAGTACATCCTACCAGCCAAACAGACATTCGTTGCCTTCAGGTGGGTGACAGTCACTCGGATATTGAGGTCAAAGCTCATTTCTGCTTTTCTGGAGCTCAACTGTTATTCTTGGAGTAACACTTCCTTTTTGCAGAAAGTTACATGGAGCACTGTTCAGTGTGCTAAAAAAGGCCTCAGTAAAGGAGCTCTGCCTTAATAAACATACTTTTTCTTCATTCTGTTCATCCTGGCATATGTACTACAGACCACATGGTATCAGTCATTGTAATTGTTAAAAATACTTGATGTTAAAATGCCTCAAGTTGTGATGGATTTTCCATGCAATTCATGAGGGCAGAAAAGTGAATAGCTGAACCATATTCTACTACTTATGTCCACATAGCTTCTTTGAAGTCATAGAATAGTCTGGGTTGGAAGGGACCTTTAAAGGTCATGTAGTCCAACCTTTCTGCAGTGAGCAGGAAGAATGTCTTTAACTAGGTCAAGTAGGTCAGTGATCCATCCATCCTGACCTTGGAATATTTCCACAGATGTGGTATATACCACCTCTTTTGGCAGCCTGTCCCAGCATTTTGTCACCCTCATTATATAAAAAAATAAATCCTTATATCTAGTCTGAATCTACCCTCTTTTAGTTTGATACCATTACCCCTTTGCTCTCTTGCTACAGACCCTGTTAAAAAGACTGTTCCCATCTCTTTTATAGGCTCCCTTTAAGGACTGAGTGGCATCCCAGAGTCTTCTCCAGGCTAAACAACTTCAACCCCCTCAGACTTCCCTCCTCTGCACCTGCTGTAATATGTCCATGTCTTTCCTGTGCTGGGTATTCCAGGGCTGGATGTAGTTCTCCAGGTGAGAGCTGACCAGAGCCCTATGCAGCAGCAGCAGCAAAATCACTTGCCTTGATCTGCTAGCCATGCTTCTTTTGATGCCGCCTGGAATGTGCTTGACCTTCTGGCCTGCAAGCTTATATTGCAAATTAATCTCCCTTAAAATTCCATATGACTAATTTATATCCAAGCAGTATAGACAATTTGATTATGTTTGGCCAGATGCAGAGACATTTGTTCTTATCTAAACTCAGTGCTGAATGTGCACCAATTCCATTAAAAACAAAACTAGGCTTAGTATTTTTCCCTCTCCTGGGCTTTGGGTGGACTGTTTCTGCACATCTGGAATGCAGGGGTTTTCTGAAGCTGAATTTTAAAAATAGCATATTTTGGTCTAGGAAAATTGTTGTGCTTTGCTGTATTCCTTCTTCTGGTCCTATCAGTGTAGTTTCTCCACTGATGGTACTTGCATAGCTGTTAAAAGCAGTACTTTTATTCTGACTTATTTTGAAAGTGTCGTACCGTTATGAATTGCTGCTGTGAACTTTTAAACTCAGGAAAAATGCTGAATAAATGTGATAAGGATAAGATAATCCTGGTTTCAGAATTCATTCCTTCACTGGAAACAAATCAGATAATTTTTCAAACTCACAGTTAACTTTCTTTTCTCCCCCTGTTGTTATTCTCTCTCTCTCTTTCTTTCTTTCTCTTTCTTTCTTTCTTTCTTTCTTTCTTTCTTTCTTTCTTTCTTTCTTTCTTTCTTTCTTTCTTTCTTTCATTCT
>VWZI01026691.1:79975-97610 GCA_013396835.1 Psilopogon haemacephalus | reverse complement strand
TCCCTCCCTTGAAGGCTGATTTCTAATGCATAGAAAGAAGAAAAAGTAAATACTAGTAGTATAGGGGAGGTTCAATCTGGGCACTGAGCATGGCAAGTAGTAGAAAAGAAAGATATTTCATGTGAAAAAGAAAACTGAACCAAAACTGGTTTTGAGCCCTAAAAAGTAATGAAAATTGGTTTCACAATCCATTTCAGGCCCCATTATAATATCACAAATAGTTACATGACTTCCAAGTGTCAGCATAGTCTATGCATGTCAGGTTGTCACTTTATTTGAGTGCTTGAAGCTAAAGTGCTGTACTTGAAAACCAAATGAAGCTCCATTTGAGCTGCAGTGGGTGGTGCTCTCAGTGTTTCTTAATGTTGGATAATAAAATTCAGGCACCAGATTTGAAGCATTATCTGAGACATGTACTGTATGTTGAAATTAAAGGTGTAGTCTTTCTGCCCATGATTCTTGTTCATCCTGAGCTAACATAGCTTCTGCTCAGGAAAGGCCAATATGTTTGTTTTGTTATCATAGACCTACGATTGTAAAATGTAACCTTATCCCCTAATTGAAAAGCAACTGTCATGGTATTCTGGCATTTAAAGCCTAACTCTTTAATATTAACTGTTCTTAAGAAAACCTATCTCTTTAATATTGACTGTTCTTAAGGAAACCTTTATGTTGTTTTTTTGTTTGCCAAACACTGTACAAGTATTTACATCTGATTTACTTTATATTGGATTGAAAGTTTAAGTAGGTTAATACCAAATATTTTGGTATAGCAGTTCTGAGATGTGGTGTTTTAACAGGAATTCTTAGTATTACAACTGAAGCAGACATTTAATTGACAGCACATCTTTAATTGTTATTTTGTTGTGTTATTTGTGTATCCATAGATAAAATTATGCATTCTCAATCTGTTATTCAGGTTTGGCTCAAGAAAAGACATGTGCCCTGTGCTCCCTCTTGTATTTAGTCTTTCACACATAGCAGGGACTGTTTTCTGGCTGAGGTACCAGATCAGATTGCTTTTGAAGCTACCACATTTGCTGCATGCAACCTCATTACCACAATCAGTTATACAATTAGTCCAGAGATTTGCGTATTGCAGACAGAAGAGGAAATTGAACCTGATGCTTACTTTCTGCCTGCCATACTGATCTCTTTCACTTAGTTAATTGACAGCAAATGCTCATCTGTTTGTCCTTGTGTTAACTTGATGTGCATTATTACAGATTTTTTGATGGCCATTGGCATTACAATGCAAAATCAGCTGCAGGCTGATCAAGACTGACTTCTGAAGCATTCTTGCCCTTCCCACACTGGATCTTCCTCATCCTTGTAAGACAAATCCAATGTTTGATCTACTTAAGAAAGAAATTTGAACAATATAAGCATTTCTCTTGTAGCTAATGCATGCTATCAGCTTAGACCTGAGTTTTACTGTTTGCAGAAATTGATGGACTTGTTCCCTCTATCTGATACTTCATTTAAAAAAAAAAATTATATATGGTGATATATTGGATTCAGCCATTGCTCAAAACAGTCACAACTCTTGAATACTATGCATACCATATGGTGTACTATGTTACATTGTATCTAAAAGAGTGCGCCTCAGGAACAGGACTCCAAGTATAGTCACGGGAAATGGTAGTAGTATTTGTTCTGAATTCCTGTCCAGTTTTACCTCACTGAGGAACAAACCAAAAATTTTACAGCAAAGAGATTGCTTGAGTCTTTTGCCCTCTGCTTACATGTAAAGGAGCACTATTTTCAGAAAGAGAAGTGTCTGTAGAGAAAATGAGTTTGTTTTTGTTACCAACTTTCTCTTCAGCCTTTGTATGTTTAATTGTCTTTATGTTCTGAAAAGACACTAGGCAGTGTTGCAAGGCTGTTGCCTGACATGACAAGTTTTATGCACCTGTAGGTGTAATGCAGTCCCTTCCTCAGCCGTGGATAGATGTACTAATTTTTTGCCTCATTGGCTTATTTTAATTTAGAATTACAAATACATGTGAAAGCTTGAGGTCTTTTTGTTCTAAAATCTTGAGATGCATGGCAATTTGGAATAGTAGTTCTTTCCCTAAAGCTATGGATTTTTTTTTTTCCTGAATAAATTAGTTTCAATTGCAAAACAAAAACTTCATGTTACTTCTTGATTCTGGCTTATTATGTGGCATGGTTAGAGTAGTTTTATTTATCTCTTCCATTGATTTTTTAAACATACTGGGTGGGAGTTACAATCCTGTAATTTGTGGAGGACAGTACATATAGATTTGGTATTTATCTTGCTTCTAAATTGACTTAATAATTAGGTTTTTGTGGTATCAATAGTTGTAGTGATAAACTGACAACTAGTCTTGACCTATGTGAAGGGACACTGTGATGAGTTGACCCTGAGTGGCTCTCAGATGCTCACTCAGCTACTCTCTCATTCCCCTTCCTGAAAATAAGATTAAAAAATTCATGGGTTGAGAACAGTTGGTTGCTCACCAGTTACCATCACAGACAAACCAGAATCAACTTGGGCAGAATTAACTTCATTTACTGCCAATTAAAAAAAAAAAAGAGTATGAAAGTAAGAAATAAGCACAGAAACTGAAACTCCTGCCCCTCTCTTCCCAGATTCAGTTTCACTGCACTGTTCCTGATTCCTCTGCATCGTCCTCCTTGTGCAGAGCAGGGGCATGGGTGATAGGAGCTGCTATCTGTTCATCATGCATTGCCTCTGCCACTCCTCACACTATTATTCAGCTCCAGCTTGGGTCACTCACAGGGTCACAAGTCAGCAAACCAACTCCGGTGTGGGCTCTTCATTCCAAAGAGTCCTGCCAAGAGTCACAGTCTCCTTTGGGCACATCCAACTACTCCATTGTGGGATACTCTGTGGGCTGTGTTTCTGCTCCAGTGGCTGGAGTACCTCCTCTCCCTTCTTCACTAATGTTGGTGTCTGTGGGGCAGATTTCTCAAATGTTCTCACTCCTCTCTCCAGCTGCTGTTGTGCAGCAGATTTTTCTTCCTCTTCTTAAATACATTATCACAAAAATGCTATTACCATTGCTGATGGCCTCAGCCTTGGCCATCAGTGGTTCCATTGTCTCTCTTGGGCACAGGGGAAGTTTCTAGCAGCTTCTCACAGAAGCCACACTGGTAGCCCATTTGCTATCGAAACCGTGTAACAAAAACCTGATACACTGACATTATTTTTCCACAAATAAACTGTGATGTCACCCAAATGCAATACATTGAAGCTTAAACCTTAAAAAATATACTGAAATTCTGTGTTTCTGTTTAAAAAGCAGAATTTGACTTGAAAAAAATAAAAAGATTCTGTAGCCTTGATTATGTCACACCTTTTCGTAACTGCAAGGATTTTTAAATACCAGGATTTTATTGGGTCTCTGTAAATAAAATTAAAAGCTTCTGATTAGTTTCACATTATAGCTACTCATGTTTCCTCGTGTCGGTGTGAACTGAGGACTTTATACTGTTTTTACCTTTTGTAGCCATCTCTTTCACCCAAGTCTGAGGGCCACAGTGAAAGGCAGTAACAAGTAGCTGAGGTTGTTCTTACATGCTGCCTTCCTCCCCAGATTCTTCTCCCCAGTTCCTTCATTTCCTTCTCATATTGCAAGAAACTGAAATGCTCTAATGCATTAAAGAAAATTAGTGCTATTTTTTTCTCATTTAAAGAAAAAATGGTGCTTTATCTTCAGTAATTTAAAATAAAAATTTACTTCTGTAGCTCTTTCAGCTTAAAACTGCAGATTTTTCTCTTGGTTCTTCCAGAAACTTTCCAAGAACATGTGTCTTAGGACCAACTTTGTGCTTGAGTTCTTTATTATGAAGGAGATTAATGACTGAAGCTTTGTTTGCCAATATGTATAACACCTGCAGAAAACTTGCTTCAGAACTTGTATCCTAAGACATTCTTAACTGAATATGAATGCTTCAGTGCTTTTATTTAGACCTATACGGCTGAGTTCATTCTTCATAAGCATTTTTCTTGGCAGTTGTCATATGAATAAACTAGGCTTATATTATTTTTTATTTTTCCTCAGGCATTTCTTATTTTTAATGTGTAAGTACTAGAATGATTTAATTTCCTTCCATTATAATACTTAGCACTTATGTACTGCCTCACATTATTTAAAAAGGCACTACTCTTTTTCAGCTTCTGTTAAAATAGCTTCCTTTTTCCACCTTTGCTGCAGCGGTGTGTAGTGATAATGCACAACTTTAGTTATGAGTAAAAATGTATTAAGAGTTTTACTGTCTCTGACCTTCTGCTGGTTTAAGCTGCAGTTTATTCAGAATTGCATACAGGCTTTTCCAGCCATATTTCTTGTTTTTCAAGAGAGTTTTGGTGGGGTTGTGGTGGTTTTTTTTTTTTGGGTTTTTTTTTTCCCTTTTTCCCCCCCTTGCTATAAGGGAATGGTTAAGGCTCCTGATAATCAGTGCACATTGATATAGTTCTGCTTTTTGCCATGATTACTGACTTAGGGAAATGAGCTTTCAGGTTGAGGAGAGATAAATTATTCATCTGTAAAGCGCTGACTGCATTGTTTGTTAGTCTGCTTGTTTAAATGGTGATAAGGTTCTTTTCTGCCTTTCTGAACAGAAAAGAATCTACAGTAACAAAAGCTGCTAAGTACAGGCCTGTAATGTATTAGTATCATTAATAGAAACATTGATGCAGCTATGCTTGAGGGTCATGGAGGTGCTCAACAACTGAAACCTTTACAGTTACACTGAACTTCTAGGAGGACTGAGTGATACTGAATCAAGTATTTTTGACTTCCAGCTAGTACCACTTAGCTATTCTCCCTAAAAACTGAAGTGCCTTCTTGATGATATGCACAGATAGCAGATAATATTTAGCTTTTAGGATTTAGTTATTAGAGACTTTACTATACAAGTTAGATGTTTTCAGTAATCTAGCAACTATATTAAGTGAGGCAAGACCTGGGGGTACTGGTAGATAGTAGGATGAACATGAGCCAGCAGTGTGCCCAGGTGGCCAGGAGAGCCAATGGCATCCTGACCTATATCAGGAACAGTGTGGCCAGCAGCACGAGGGAGGTTATCCTTTTTATAGGAAGCATCATCTGTACTCAGCACTGGTCAGGCCACACTTGAGTACTGTGTCCAGTTCTGGGCCTCTCAATTCAAGAGAAATGTTAAGGTAATGGAATGTGTCCAGAGAAGGGCAGCAAAGCTGATGAGGGGTCTGGAGCACAGCCCTGTGAGGAGAGGCTGAGGGAGCTGGGGTTGTTTAGCCTGGAGAGGAGGAGGCTCAGGACAGACATCATTGCTGTCTACAACTACCTGAAGGGAGGATGTAGCCAGATATGGTTAGTTTCTTCTCCCAGGCAACCAGCAACAGAGGGAAGGGACACAGCCTCAAGTTGTGCCAGGGGACATGTAGGATGGGTATTAGGAGGAAGTTCTTCACAGAGAGAGTGATTTGCCATTGGAATGGGCTGCCCAGGGATGTGGTGGAGTCACCATCCATGGAGGCATTCAAGAATAGACTGGATGGAGCACTTAGTACCATTGGATAGGGCTGGGTGATAGGTTGGACTGGATGATCTTGGAGGTCTCTTCCAGCCTGACTGATTCTATGGTTCCATTTCTCTGTGGTTTTGACTCTTTAGCAGACAAACCATTTCTGTTTTCTTAATTAGGTCTTTACTACTCTGCTGACTCACCCAAAATGTCCATGGAAGAATAATGGAAGCCCCTGAATACCTTGATTTGGATGAAATTGATTTTAGTGATGATATATCGGTAAGTGTTATTTTTTTTTTGTTCAAATTGAGACAATGTTAGATGTATCAATCTGGATATGACAAACAACAGTACTGATATAAGTCACACACCTTTTTTGTATCATAGACATGAATATTTAAACATGTTGAATCTAGAATAAAATAAGGTGTTTTGTAATGGAAATCTCAAATGAGCATGGAAGGAAAACTTTATTCTTTTCCTTCACCTAGTGAAAACAGCTTACAGATGAAATTAATAAAAGAGTTTTATCTCTGGGTTACTTAACAAATCTTGTGTTTAATGAGTTATACATGCTGTAATGATAGCCTTAGACACCAAAATTATATGTTGCCTTTTAAAATTTAATTTAATTTATTTCAGTTGTGAAAAAAATCCTGCCTTTCTCATCTCTGAATTGCTCCTTTTTTGTATAAGTTGTTACTCTGCCCTTTCCAACAGTAGCCATCTCCACTTACAGCAAGATTTTATCAGTAGGAGAGGTGTAGCTTCCTGTGACAGTAGAGTACAGAAGAGATTCATAGACAGATTCATAGATCCTTAGTTTATCAACTAAAACAACTGTGCCTGCAATTGGTAGCTAAAGTACTGTTCATCTACATTGTGGACCTCATAGGAAGCATCATATTCCTTTCAGTTTAGCACAGCTTTTTGTATAATACAGCTGCTAATATGTTTCATGTCTCACTAGCAATGGACGCGAATCCATAAATTATATCCACTATAAGTAAATCTATTAATTCAGCTTTCAGATCAATGAAAATGTGCCACTGCTTTTCGTAACTTTGTAGTTTTATTTATTTTGTTTTATGAAGGGTTTGGTTTTCCTTTAGCTTTTGGGACTTGATTCATTTTAAAACATTCCAGATGCTTTATTTGCAGACAGATTCCTTTTGGTGAGGATTTTAAATTTTTTTTTTTAACCTATTGTAACATCAAATTTTTATTAAAGAGCAATATGGCAAATGCCCAAAATATTACAAGACAGTGCACCAATCTTGAGCAATTACCTTATTCTGGGTAACTTTATTTTTATTACTATTTTATGCTAGATCATGTCTTGGTATCTGTTTCTATACTCAGTTTTGTAAAACTGTAAAACATAATAGAGGTAACCTCTCTGTGTCTCTCCCATTGTGACTGCTGCTGCGTATTGGTGTTTCAGGTTACTCACTTTTCTGCTGAACAGCTCATGCTGCCTATTTTAATGGGCTGCACTTTCCTTGGTTGCTGAACCTTGAATAAAAAAACAGCACAAATTATAGAGGTAGCAGTTGTACTCCCTGCTTTAGCGCATAAGAGTACAAAGAATTTGTTGCCAGAATCCAGATTCACAAGAGAGTTCACGGTCATTCTAGTGCTCTGCTCACATCTCACCATGTGCAATTTAGAGATACCCGACCTTCACATTTTATCATTAGCCTGCTGTGGAAAGAGCAGCTGGACAGCATCAGTGTTAGCAATTTATATTGTTCCTGTTAGCCCTCTGATTCTAATCCAGTGCAGAAAAGAACTGACTGAAGATAATGGCAGCAAGAAGGCTGTTAAAATGAGGCACTTATAAGTGTACTGGTGTTAGAAAGCCACTGTTTATAGTCTAGACTCTTGTCGACTATTTCATGACCAAAATGCAATAGACACAAAAAACCTCCCATGAATTGAGCCTGCCTTCCTTCCTTCCTTCCTTCCTTTCTTCCTTCCTTCCTTCCTTCCTTCCTTCCTTCCTTCCTTCCTTCCTTCCTCTCTTTCTCTCTTTCTCTCTTTCTCTCTTTCTCTCTTTCTCTCTCTCTTTCTCTTTCCCTATCTTTCTGTTTCTCTTTCTCCTCTTTCTCTCTTTCACAGTTTCTTTCCTTTTTTCTTTCTCTCTTTGTTTGTTTCACTTTCTTTCAGTTTGCATTGTACATTTCTCCGACATCAAAGGCTCATAGGGTGGTCTTCACTGGAAGGCACCTTCAAAGATTATCTAGTTCCAACCCCCCTACCCCAGGCAGGGACATCTTTCACTACATCAGGTTGCTCAACACCCTGTTTTGATTGATTGATCTTGGCTGGCCACTAGGTGACCACCAGACTGTTCTGTCACTCTCCTTCCCTTAGCAGAGGTGCAGACTGGATATCTCCTCCACCATGCTCTTCTCCATGGGCTGTGGGGCCTGCTTCTTCCCTCTGCTGGCTGTACTAGTTTGGAGTATGATTGACTTTCTGGTCTGCAAGTGCATATTGGCAGATTATGTCCAGTTTTTCATCCATCATTATCCCTAAATCATCTGCAGGGCTACTCTCAATCCCCTAGACTGTATTCATACTTGTGGTTGCCAGGACAAAGCTGCAGGAATTTAATAAGTTTTACATAGGCCTGCTCCTCAGGCCTGTCAAGGTCTGACTTAACAAGCCCTCTGACATCCCTTCCATCAGGTGAATCAACTCCACCATTCAGGTTGATGTAATGTGAAAAATTGCAAAGGGTACACTCAGTTCCACTATATAGCTCACTGATGAAGGCATTTAGTATTGGTTCCAGTATACACCCTTGAGGGACACCGTTAATCACTGGTTTCCATTTGAGTATTGAGCATTGACTCACTCACTGAAAACAGTTGTCTCCCTACCCATCTAACCATCCATCCATCTGCCCATCAAACCTGTATCACTCAAAATTAGAGGCAGGGATGTTATGTATGATCATGCTAAAGGTTTTACTAAAGTTGAAGTAGATGACATCCATAGCTCTCATTGCTTCATCACAGAATGGCACTAGGTTAGTCAGGCATGATTTGCCCTTTGTGAAGCCACGCTGGCTATCTCAAATCACTTCTCTGCCATCCATGTACTTCAATACAATTTCTGTGATCTGCTCTGTAGATCTGTTCCACTGCCTTACAGGGCATTGATGTAAGGCTAACTGGTTGGTAGTTCCCAAGACTCTATTTTTCACCCTTGTTAGAGATGCATATGATATTATTTTTTTCTGCAGTCACTGGAGACTTGACCTGATTGCCATGATTTTTTCAAATGTGATTGAGAATGGCTTAGTAACTGCATCTTCCAGTTCCCTCTGGGCCTGGAATGCAAATACAATGCTTATATTGCAAACTAAGATGGTACTATTCCAGATCCATCTATTTGAGTGTAGTTTAGAGAGTAGAATAGGTTTATGGAGCTCTTGTTTATATTAAACCAAACTGATATTCTGTCTGTACTGACATGAAGCAACCAGTCAATTCTAGTTGACTTGGTAACTCTAAGGGTGAATTGAGGGAAATGGTGTTTAATTTTGTTTGTAAAACAATTTCTAATTGCTGACTGAAAATATTTTTGAATGCCATTGAATAAGCATTAAGTCTAAACTTCTGTTCCAGGGGAGGGTTTACAATCTCAGTCTCTTTTGCTGACTAAAAGCTAGCAAATGTTACTGAGCTAGAGCTGGAGCTAAAGTATGAGAGAATTGCTGGCAGTGAATTGTGCTTATGATTGGGAAAGGTCCACTTAAAAAAGTAATTTTAGTTGCTTCCTGGACCAAACCCCAGTTCTCCACATGTTGACCACAGAATACAGATGGCAGAATGTGAATGTCTTTTTGAGAACAGAGGTGAGTGGGAGCAAATCTGTGAATAAAATCAAACCAATATGATTAAAATGCATAAGGAAATTTATTATGTTTGATAGATTTTTGGTGGTGGGAGGTGGTAACTGAATACATTTTAGTGCCATGTTGAAACAGAAAGAAAATCTGTTCTTCCAAGAAAAAAAGGCAGGAAGAAAAATGGCTTTCAGTTTTTGAGGTTGCCTGACAAAACACACAGCAATGGAATACAAAAGGCCTCATTCTAATTGAATTACAAACTGTGTAATAGTTTAAACTGCACCAGCTGGCCCTATGAAGCTACCATATTCCTTGGAGACATGTTCCTTAGATTCTCTTAAGAATCTTACTAGACCAGTTTGAAATTGCCTTCTGAGTCTTTGTGCTGAAATAGCAAGATGTATAGCTTAACAGCTCAATCTTTATTAAACAATAGCTACAGTGAAGCACAGCACATGGCGCTTGTGCACGTGTGTGTTTAACTTGCATTAATTTGTATTTAGTAGCATTTTTCTCCCTGTCTCTGGCCTTCTGCTTGTTGTTGCTTTAGGCTGTCATACACTGGAGCAATCACAGCCTTATAGACAGACCCTTGTTTAATGGGAATTGGAGTCACTGGGTAGTTCTGCTATACACTTTAATGAGTAAGTTCAGTGTTGATCCTGGGAATACTTATGAGAGCTTCTTACTGTAGTTGAAGTTTCTCAATACATCCCTCAATCAGGTCAACAAGGGAATAAATAAAGGGTGGGAGGTTTCTGAGGCTTAATATAACTACAATGAGTGGAGCAACAGTTTCAAGCTTTAGCAGACAAACTACTTCTGCAATTGGTCACATGAGGTTGACTTCAGATTATTTAGAAGTAGAATGCCAGCTGTGTGTTAAAATGACAAACTGTCAGGGAGAAAAACAGGACAACTTAACAGTTGTTTCTTTTTTGTGTGTGGAAAGCTCATGGGTTTATATGCTGTTGTTTCACTTCATTGGTCAATAGCACACCAGCTAAAAATATCTGTTTCTTTGAAAACATATGGTGTTTATATATTCTTTAAAAATTTACAGTTGTGCTAATCCTAAATGCTTTTTTTCTGGTTTGGTTTCCAAAATACTGGTTTGTTGCTTTTTGGTTTTTTTTTTCCCTTTATATGAACCAAGCCATTGATCTTTCACAGACATAATGATTTTCATATGTTTAAGTGAAGATTCCTGTAACATTTAAACGTTTGATTAAAGAAGGCTTGCTATTAAGAAACTTAATTACTGTACGTCAAAATGTGCAGTTTTACAACTCTGTGTCATGTATCTTACCAAGACTATTCCATAAGCTTACAAGAAAAATGTTTCTGCTTAGTAGCATAGAGAAGTAATCTCTGCTTTCTTTTCACTTTTAATGCTGAATTCAGAGAGTAGCATACTGATTAATATTAGGCATATCCTGTCTTCTCAAAGTAATAATGCAAATTTGCTCTGATGAAGCCTGAGAGAAATGACTGTGTTGTCTGATATGTGTATGTGCATGAATCCCTCTGAAATCAGATCTGCAGATATTAGTTGATCATACTGGTTTGCAAAAGCTGGAATTCTAATTTTTAATCATCTTGCAGTATAAATACCATAAGAAATGCCCAGGTGGGCAAAGTGAGACCATTGACATTTACTGTGAAGCCTAGATCTATTCCCACCTTTGATATGCCTTGCAACCCATGAAAAGGATGGATATAGGAAGTGTATTTGTGATTTGAATAACAGTAAGCGTCAGGAAGGAGAAATCTGAGGTGGGGAGACACTTCACCTTAGCTTTAGAAGTCTGCTTTATATCCCTCAATGTGGGACGCAAAAACAGATGCCATCTGTTTTTCTCCTGCAACCTGAGAAGACCATCAGACCACTGAAGGTACCCTTGGACTGGTAGATTTAGGTTGTGCCTATAACATTAGGGCCTCCTGAAAGTCTTACTTTTTATCATTTTAATGTTTGGTTTTTTTTACAGTATTCTGTAACTTCTCTCAAGACCATCCCAGAATTATGTAGAAGGTGTGACTCACAAAATGAAGACAGATCAGGTATGATGCCCACTTCTGTCCACCAATCATCTTCTAGACTGCTTTTTATCATTCACAACATGGCAACAATAGCTTCTTGGCAATGTTCTGTTGTTTTGTTTTCTCTCATTTTTGTACAGCTTTCTGGAAACATGAATTTAAAGAATTTTTTTTTTCTTTAAACAGATGTTTGTTCATTAGAAGGCAAAAAAATAAGTTCCAAAAAAGGATTGGCTGTATACAGATAAATGTAGGGCTTCATGTCAGCAGCTCCAAACCACAGTATATGCAACAATTTACTTGAAAACCCGAGAAACCATTGGTGACAAGACGTAATAATGTAGGCGCCAATGAAAAAATGTTGGATGCATTTACTACCCATATGGCCATGACCAGTTTGAGGGATGATGTTTTGCCAGAATCTGAAACTGTATCACGGATGCTACATGATAGAATCTACTCTAAGGCATACTGTAATAGTTAAGATTAAAGCCGAGTTTTTTAGTTTAATGGTGTAAACTAAATGAAGAATCATGGCACGTAGATGAAAACCAGCTGGAGACCTTCCCCCTGCTCCCTTGACAAAAAGTGCATTCAATGTTGTTTTTCACTCTGTAAATCAGATTAATCCACTTTTGTTTTTCTCTCTCTGATGGAAGAGAAATTAATTGGTGAGAGGAACATTTTTTGTTGAGCTGTGAAAAGTTTATAGTGCTTTCTGATGTTTTAATTGAACTTTTGTAAATGTTTCATCAAATGCTTTTGTAACAGAAACAGGAAGCAGAAAATGTTAACAGAGAGGGCTACAGAGGTAAATAGGGGTTTGAAGCACCTCTGTTAGGAGGAAATGCTGAAAGACCTGGGGCTCTTTAGCCCTGAGAAGAGAAGGCTGAAAGGAGATCTTATGAATGCTTACAATTATCTGAAGGGTGAATGTCAAAAGGATGGGTCCAGACTTGCCAGTAACAGTGGTGCCTAGTAACAGGAGGAAGGGTGGCAGGTATAAACTGGAACATGGGCTCCATCTGAATATGAGGAAAAGCTATTTTTACTTTGAGGCTGCCTAGAGAGGTTGTAGAGTTGTCTTCTTTGAAGATGCTCAAAATGTGCCAAGACACACTTCTGTGTGATCTACTCTAGATGACCCTGCTTTAGCAGAGGGGTTGGGTTAAATGATCTCCAGAGGTCCCTTCCAGCCCCTGACGTTTTGTGGTTCTGTGATTTGGTGACCTAGAATTTTTGGGATGACAGATTACTCTTAGAACTTTGCTATATTTTGGCAACTTTTCTTTCTATATGTCCTTCCAGAGAGTAGTAAATTTCCAAAGCATGTAACTAAGTTAAAACTTTCTGAGAGCTAATTCTTCTACTGGAGCCACTAAGAGTCAGTTCATCATAGGTCTGTGCCACTGCCCTTGGCAATAAAAGGAAGCAAAACTACTCTCCTCAACATGTAACTACCCTCACAGAACACAGCAAGGACTGTGCACAGGGTATGACACACTGCAAACAGAGACAAAGAAGATGTAGAGAGGGAGAGGAGTGCTGATTCACTCTCCCCAATTTGCTCTCTTGTCCTGTCCCACTTGTCCTTTCTCATCCTTCCCTCAATATTCCCTCTATCCTTCTCCATTACACCTTTCCATTCTTTCCCTGCCTTGCCCTCTTTCTTTTCTTTCTTGCTTCTTCGCCTACACTTCCTCATGCCCTTCTCCC
The DNA here is from genome assembly GCA_013396835.1 of Psilopogon haemacephalus. NCBI lineage: Eukaryota > Metazoa > Chordata > Aves > Piciformes > Megalaimidae > Psilopogon > Psilopogon haemacephalus. The sequence continues at coordinate 84,487 of VWZI01026691.1, read as the reverse complement.
TCCCTTTTGTTCCCTCTTCTACCCACTTTTTCCCATTCTCCTCCTCATCTGCCTTTACACTATTGTGCTCATTCTGACCCATTTTTTCCCCCACTGTTCTTCTTTCTGTTCTTCACTCATTCCTCCTCCTTCCCTCTTTCTCTCCCACTTCTTCCCTGCCATTCTCCTTTACCATTCACCCTCATTTCCTTGAATCTTCCCCACAGTCATCTCTCCAAACTTTCCAATATTCTTGTCACCATTCATCTAAAACCTTTCTCCTCCCATTCTCACCACTCTTCTTTCCAATTTCGACTGCCTCTCATTCTCCCCCCAATGCATTCCCTATCCAATACCTTTCTCATGTCTTCCACATTCCCCTTCCCTCCATTTTTTCCCTGCTATTTCCCTCCCTCTCTCTACCTGTTAGTATTGGCAGCCAATAATGTGGCAGCAGGGCATTACCTTGTCATAAATAGTGTTAAAGATACTCATTCACTCAGGTGCTCTAAAAGCAAAGTGAATTTGAGCAAGAACAGCTCACAACTCTCATTGTACTAAGTGGTCTGTTCAGGAGGAGAACTCAGCCATGGTGGCAGCATCACTGTCTTTCCAGGAGGACTATATTCTTTTTGTAATTTTTGTAGTAGTCAGTTAAATGCAAACCAATAGCAAGGATGAAGCACTGGTTATGAGTTCTTCCCTAGAACCACAGGATAATGACAACTTCATGTATAGTTCTATTGTTTCATGGTCTTTCCTGCAATTGGACATTTTTCAGAGACGATTTTAATTACATGTGCATTCATTTCTTGCATTGAAAGAGTTGACAAAAGCAAGTACAGGCATTGCTGGAAGAGTCTACCAGCTGCAAAGTCTACCAGTAGGAGTTAATTCACAGCTTTGTTTAAGAGTCTTGAATCAAAATTAGGAATAAAAAGTGGACCTTAGGACAAAAAGTAACTGAAAAACAGTTTGTCAGGCATTAGAACAGGTTGGATCATGGTCCCTGAATGTATTTAAAAGGCATGCAAATGGTGGTGCTTAGTGATGGCTTAGTGGTAGACTTGGTAGAGTTAATAGTTGGACTCAATAATCTTGAAGGTCTTTTCCAACCTAAAAGATTCTGTGATTCTATGAAAAAAAGGAGATCTTTAGTACTGTTAATAGTATTGTCAAACCAGGAACAGTACTAAAAGCTACTTTTGTCTCCACTTACTACTTAAGAGTTTTTGTGAATTTGAAGTAGCACTGAAATCTATTTTAGTTTTACTTTGCATAATGACTGTGTAAGTATATAGTGCTGAACCAGAAACTATCATTTTACATCTCGGTACAGACTTCAATATCTGAGTATCTTGAAATATCAACAGAGCTGCATTAGTCAACATTGTGTAAGGCCCTATCTGTTGATCTTTCATAAATGCTTTTGATGCATTTCTTGCCTTCCTCACATTGTAGAGCATTAAAAAGAAGTTCCCCAAATTATTGTTGCTATGTGCTATTTTTGATGAAGACAAATAATCTAATAAGTTTTTAGTATCCATGACATTCATGCTATTGTCTATCTGAATTCTCTTGGCAGTGTAAATAGTTACATATAGGTAAAGTCAGAGGTTTTACAAAGAGCTGATCCAGCTTTTTACCTTATATTGACTCTTGCTTAGTTAAAGGCTGCATGTCTTTAAAACAGAGAAGAGTGTGGAAGTAGAACTGTACAAGAAGTTGGATTTTTTGTAAAGAGTTAAAAGCTAAGAATAAGTTAGCCACAGGATTAGGAATGTCAAGATCTTAATTATCTAAAAAACTAGTTATCTATCAGTTTTGTCTCAGAAAAATAGAATTGTTTGGGTTGGAAGGGACCTCAAGGATCATCTAGATCAATCCCCTTGCCATGGGCAGGGACATCTTCCACTAGATCAGGTTGCCCAGAGCCACATCCAGCCTGGCCTTAAAAACACCCAGGGATAGGGCTTCCAGCGGTGTCTTACCAGCCTTATGGTGAAGAACTTATTTCTAATGTCTAACCTGTATCTACCCTCCTTCAGATTGGATCCATTCCCCTAGTCCTATCACAACCTGACTCTGTAAAAAGTCCCTCAACAACTTTCTTGAAGGCCCCCTTCAGATACTGGAAGGCCACAAGAAGGTCTCCTCAGAGCCTTCTCTTCACCAAACTGAACATTCCCAAGACTTTCAGTCTGTCCTCCTAGGAGAGCTGCTCCTGCTCTCTGGTCATCCTTGTGGCCTTCCCCTGGACACACTCCAGCATGTCCATATCTTTCTTGTTATAGGTGCTCCAGAACTGGACACAGTACTCCAAGTGTGGTCTCACAAGAGCAGTGTAGAGGGAGAGAATCACCTCTCTCAACCTGCTGGCCACATTTCTCTTGATGCAGCCCAGGATACAGTTTGCTTTCTGGGCTGCAAGTGCACACTGCTGGCTCATGTTGAGCTTCTNGGCTGCCTCATATTGAGCTTCTCTTCCCCCAGCACCCACACGTCCCTCTCCCCAGGTCTCCTCTCAAGCCAGTCACTGCCCAGCCTATACCAGTGCCTGTGATTGCCCCAACCTGGGTGCAGGACACTGCATTTGCTCTTGTTGAGCTTCGTAATGTTGCCATGGGCCCACCTCTTCAGCCTATCAAGGTCCCTCTAGGTGGATCCTTTTCCTCTAGTGTGTCAGCCACACCACGCAGCTTGGTGTTATCAGCAAACTTGCTGAGGGTGCACTCATTGCCACTGTCCATGCCACCCACAAAGATGTTGAACAAGACTGGTCTCAGGACATCGAGCCATTGGAAGCCACTCTTTGGGTGTGGCCATCAAGCCAGTTCTTTATCCACTGAGTGGTCCATCCATCAAACCCATGTTTTACCAGGTTGGAGATGAGGATGTCATGCAGGACAGTGTCAAAGACTTTGCTCAGGTCCAGGTAAATGACATTGGCTGCTCTCTCCTTGTCATAGAAGACTACCAGGTTTGTCAGGCAGGATTTACCCTTGTTGAAGCCGTGTTGGTTGTACCCAATCATGCTTTGTTACTCTTCTGCCTCAACAGTGACTCTGGGAGGATCTGCTCCATGATCTTACCGGGCACAGAGGTGAGACTGAATGGCCTATAGTTCCCTTGGTCATCCTTCTTTCCCTCTTTGAAAATGGGACTTATGTTTCTGCTTTTCCAGGTAGAGGAGACTTCACCAGACTGCCAAAACAGTTGAGGCAAAATTATACACAAAGTAAGGTTCAGCTTTAAAAATATACATAAATATGCAGAGGGACGTATTTTTCCAAAAAGATTCTTAGAACCAATTTAAAACAGACAGTTTCTCTTTGTGGAATTACTTTTTAAAAATTTTATGGCTGATATTATCAAAGCCTTACTATTCATTGTTTGGAGATGAGTTTAGTAAATAGCCCTGTAAATCCCATTTTCTTTCCCCATTTCATGTAAACATTGAATAATATGTTTGTAACATATGAAAGTGTTTGGATACTTTGTTTTCAAATTACTCTATAAACATTTTTAATCCTAGGCAAACATAGCTGTGTTTACCAGTTGGTGTGCTTTCTCAAGCATTTCACGTAGACCTTTCCACAGATTTTAGCCTGTTGGGGTTTTTTTTATTAACTATTTCTCCCGGCTTACAACTTTTACTCAAATTGCTTGCTGTTTTGGACAAGACAAGATTAAAAAGCCTGAGAAAGGACTTCACCCATGTGTGATTTTGCCTTCCTGGATCCCTACTCTTACCCACCTTAGTTGGACAGTGCTGGGTGGTGACTGTAATGGTGGAGAGGTCCTATAGTTCCCTTCTCACCCTTTATGAAAAATGAGTGTGGAAGTCATGCAGTCAGTACTGTCTCAGTCCTCAGTCCTCTGCCAGGACTCCATTCTTTGGATTCAGGGAACTCTGACATAGGGAAATTCCAAGAGATCATTAGAGCCCAATTTAAGGTGTCACTGCCCCCAAACTGCACAGTAAAAGGTGTTTGGGATAGAAGACGACATGTAGGGCAAGTTCTGGTTTATTCATAATAGAATGTGGTGAGGCATAATTGTTTTCTCTGCTATTATGCTTCAGCAGAATTATCTTTGTAGCTAGCATAATAACCACTAAAATGAGCATTGTTCTTCTTCAAAGACAGAAAATTAAAGAGTAGTTTAAAAATGGATCTAGCTAATTCATTTTCCTGAAATGAAGTGTTAGCCCATTGATTTCTGCCATTGTCTGATGTAGAATGATGGCTGGAACAGAAATCAGTCCTTTATGTTTTTGTTATGAGGCATGAGATCTAAGGCCATTTGAGGAAACAGTTCAAGACATCTGTGTTTAACAAGCTTCACTGAGCCATATTGTTGCTGAAGTATGTTGTCTCAGTTTCTATCATTTTTGGTTGTCATAATATTTCAAATCAAGACAAGTATCCTACTCTAAATCTTCAATCACAGGTTGATAAATGCAAATTAGTATTTGATTTCCAGCAGTTATTTTTCTGCACTGCTTTATTCCTTACCAAAGTAAATTTCATT
>VWZI01026691.1:16357-79647 GCA_013396835.1 Psilopogon haemacephalus | reverse complement strand
TGAGAAAAAAAAAAAAAAACAAACAAAAAAACCCCAAACCAAACAATATTAGTATACAATGACACTTACGAGCTCTATATATGAACTTTTCTACTTCATTTCCACATCCTTTCTCTTCCTGTTTTACACATTTTGTGCCAGGATGAGCTGTTCTGCTTTCTCAGTAGAACTTTACTTGCTCTCCTTACATCCATAGATAATTCAGACAAGGGTGAACCCAGTTTATTAATTTTATTTGCCTCTTTTACATTCTCTGCTTTAGAAATGTCAGCTTATGTAGTCTCCTTCCTCAAGCCAAGATAAGAAATGTTCATTCATTAAGGGTCATATTAGTGATGAATTGCCTGGAAAAGATGGACTGTTATTTGAAAGGATGAATTATTGTTTAACCTGTCTACCTTTTCTTTAATTCTTCTTTAGAGGCACTTCAAATTCCACTGAAATGGGAACAAATCCTCTTTGTTCTTACCAGTTATGCAGGGTTGTTCTTTAATTCAGGTTCTCATGATACTGAGCTTATGTTAGAGAACCCTAAAATGTACTCCTGGAAGTTATTAATATATTAAAATTGTAAAACAGTGCCACCTGCAGTTAAAATCATTGAATATTATTTTGGTGATATTAATAAAGCAGCAAATAGATATTCAGAACTGGTTTTGGTTAACCAATGATATGTTACCCTTTCTGGCATCTCTTAAGGCTAAAATCTCACTGCCAGTGTGGGAGACAAATGAGTGTTAACAACAGTAAGGTATTCTCCAAAAGTTTGCCTAGTGTAGACAAAACCTTAATGTCTGTATACAGTGGTGGAATCACAGTGCTTTAAGTGGATGTACAATAAGTACAAGCCTTAATTGACTGGAGAGTCGCTGTAGTTATATCACAAGTAAGAAGCTCAAGCATTTTTAAGTCATAGGACAGTGAAACTTTGTGTGCATTTGGATGGTGAAATACTGTATTAGAAAAAAATTAATAGATAGTGGGCAATTGTCAATGTTAATCCTGGGCTTCCTTAAGGGAGATGATAGAAAGTGATGTGAACTCCACAGTAAGTGAATATTAGGAGGAAAAGTTTCTGATAAAGTCATGTGAATGTGTTCATCATTTGGTAACAGTGAAGTCACCCTAAAAGGGTTTGCTCTCATTTATAGAATCCTAGAATGGTTTGGGTTGGAAGGGGCCTCCAAAGATCATCTAATTCAACTCCTCTTTCATGGGCAAGAACATCTTTTATTAGGTCATATTGCCTATAGGCCCATTCAGCTTGACATTCGAACACTTCCAGGGATGAGGCTTCCACAGCTTCTCCAAGCAGCCTATTCCAGTGCATCACTACTCTCATCAAAAGGATGCTAGACTTTGCAGTTAGTCATGTTGAACTTCATGAGGATCTCATGGGCCTAGTCCTCAAGTACAGCATCCTTTCCCTCATGTGAAATAAATGAACCATAAGGCTGGTGGCATCTGCAGATTTGCTGAGTTTCCCATTCAGCATTCAGTTCCACTGTCTATGTCATTAATACTGAGGAGCACTAGTCCCACTGAGGAACACCACTTACTGCTAATCTACATTTGGACACTGAGCTGTTGACTGCAATTCTTTGGATGTGGCCATCCAGCCAATTCCATTTGTATCAAATAGTCCGTCTATCAAGCCTACTTCTCCAAATCTGGGGCAACAGTATTGTGGGGAACTACATCAGAGGCTTTACAAAAGTGGAGAGAGCTGACCTCAGTAGCTCTTCCCTTGTCCATTGATGCAGTCATTCTATCACAGAAAGTCACTAAGATTAGTGAGGCATGATTTACCCCTGGGAAGCCTTGTTGGTTGTCTCTACTTGCTCATCTGTCATCCATATATCATCCTGTTGCATCCAAGAGATTCTGTTTTGTGATCTTTCCTGGCACAGAGGTGAGGCTGACTGGTCTGTAGTTCCCAACATCCTCTTCTTTACCTGTTTTAAAGGGTAAACATTTGAAGTCTGAATGGCAAAGAAGGTTCTTGTGTTGTCAGCAAGGGTGGGCACTATTGTGTACTGAGAGTGTCAAAGTACATACTGACATGTTCTTGAGGTAAAAGTCTTCAGTGTTTTCAGTTTTGCACTTTTGTTTCCATTCTTGCTATTACCTGCAGGCAAATGGTGTTCTTCTAGGGTAGCTGTGTCTTCGTCATAGCAAACTTTAGTCAGAAGACACCCCTCAAGGCCATCTTCTGTACTCTCAGAGTTGTTCTGGTTACTCCTCAAGGACCTTTCTCTCAATGAACATTACAACCAAGTTAGTTTGGGGAAGTGTTATTAGGGATGTGACCATAACGCTCTCACAACTTTGTCCGGAAGAAATAACTGTAATTCAACTTCAGAGTTTGTAGATCACTGAAAGAGCTATTAGGCATGATAAAATCATCAGACAGTCTTAACACAGCCTCCCCAAACTTCAGGGCCCAAGCAGCCTGTTGTTTTCCATTGTTTACAGTTTAGCTGTGACAGCACAGGTATGGAGTTCATGGAAAACAAAGGTTGAAATGCAGAAAATTTAAAGTTAACACAGTCTGGTTGCATGTCAGCTCATTAAGCTGAAGCATCAATGACATTGTTAACTGATGACTCTTGGAGTAAAATGAAGTTGTACAGATTTTCTCCTGGACAGTAATTCAGTTGACTGTAAGGTAATTCTCTCCATCCCAAGCAGTAACAGAGATACTAAGCTAAAAGGGTTCAAGGCTTTCTTTGATGGGTGTAACAGTAATGGGGCCACTGGTTGCCACCTATGAAAGAAATTAATTGAAGCTGTCAAGTGACCCAGGAAAGCAGCATGGACTCTGTTCCCATCTGATCTGCAAATGACTCAAATCGTTGCATCTATTTGTCTGCTTCCCTGCACCACTGCCTGTTGTATGTCCCAGTGTTATGAGTAAGGGGGGACAAGGAAAGAGATTTCTTTCTTTATTTATTTATAAATTTGCTCTGCCTCACTTGTAGCATGATACAAAGTTGTAAAGGTTCGGTGGTTAGGTTGAGGGTTATCTTCACAACAGGAATGGCTACAGATTTTTTGAGAATAATGTTGGAAAAGATAAATCCAAAAGTATCAGTTATACCCCACTTACAGAAGGAAGGAACTTCCTGGGGCCTTAGGAATGTGTCAGATGCTTACAATGCTCTATGCTGATCATAGTAATTCCTCTTTTTGTTGCTTTTTATTGGAGAATCCTCCTCAACTGCTACAGCTGCTTAGTCCATGTGTGTGGTGAGGGAAAACTGGAGAGAAGGAGCTCACTGGCTCTGCAACCAACCCATTTACATACAACCAGGTCTAATTTTTGTCATGTGTCACCAGGAAAGCATTTCCAAAACTCAGACAACAGGAGTGGGTGCCAGGAGCATGCCCAGACATGGGGTCTGTGTCTTACCATGCCTGGCAGGGCAGGTGACCAAGGATAAGAGCTCATATGAGTGTACTGACCCACAGCCCTGGGTGGGGGAAGGTGTCTCTATATCAGCTTCTCTGGTCCCCTATCCTGGCTTTCGGGTGGGGGGACGGGCTTTGGATGTACAGCTGTGGTGGTTCAGCAGTTACCCACTCCCCACACACTTTGAAATAACCCAGGCTGGGACTCAGTCAGCTGGAAGTTAATAAATGAAGCTTTATATTTATGGGTTTGCACAATATACAAGCAATATTTACAATATATAACAGATATTTATAAATATATACAGCCCTCCCACACCCCTCCCAGAGATCTAAGTCCCTAAGAGGGAGTTTTAACAACCCTACCACCTTCCCCCCCCCGCCACTCTTATCTCACCATCTGTCTTATGCAGCAGATAGGTGAAGGTAGATCAGCCAAGGGGATTAGCAGCAGGAAAGAAGTTAGTGAAATTATTCAGATCCAGCTATGAAAGGCACGGAGAAAGAAACATGCAACAGCAGCAGCCACAGCCCAAAGCAGTCTGACTTATCAATGCTTGGGTTACAACTCTTAAACAATTTTTTTTTCTTTCTCAGTAAACCTGAGTGAAGTAGCATCATCAGTGTTTTCCCTTCTCAGCCTGTAGTCTAATTTCTCATTCAAATCCTCCAATTGGTTCAAACCAGAACAACTGCCACACCCAGCTGTTCAGCAGCAGCATTTTTGACTACAAAACACTGGTCAAAGCATAAACCCAAATGAGTTTGTGATAATGGTGTCAGAATCCAACTGTTAGGAGCCTGACCATTTTTTCAGTTATTCAGTTCTCTTTTAACGTGAGTCCTGGCCTCCTGAAGATGTCATTGCAGCATCCACTCTGCAGTATGGTCAGTTTGTTTTCTAATGGTGCTGATTTGTGACACAGAGCCTTTTGCCACCTTCTATTACTGCATGCATATGTCAGGGAGATAGGCTCTTTCATGCATACCAGCAATGAATTTCGGTAGTAGTTTCATTATAGATCAGATGTATAACCAGGATTACTTAAAGATATTCTGTTGTTTGGCATCAGATTGCGTGACAGAAATTGTTAGTCACAAGAATAGTTTCAGCTGTGCATGAGGTAGTCCTGATGGTTGGACAAAACTTATACAGTTACCCTGCAATTCTATGGATGCTTGTACAAAAAATAAAACTTCTCCTTTCACCTCTCCCTGCCCTGGATACTTTGAAAAATGGTATAAAGTCAGCAGATGCTTCTAACTGAAAACATGTTGTAAAACTTTTTTTAGAAAGTTCAAGGTAAATTTTGACTTCTAAAATAAAATCCAACTAGGTGATTAAATTGCAAGAGAGGTTTAAACCTAATTATCTGATTTTCTGATTTTTAGCCCCCGGTAGTTCTAGGATAGCTTTAAATAAATAAACAAATTAACATAAAAATATAAAGAAACTTATAAATAAACCTACAGGGCTCTATTCACACTTTACAGTAGTTCCCTTCTCAAGAAGAGCATATAGCACAAGATATTATCAAGAAAACAAATTTGATCCTTGGTTTTCATCGAATACTGTTTTCTTTCTTGCCATGGAAATGTTTTGGCACTTTAGGTCTATCAGGCAGTGTGACACTACTAATGTGAATGAAGTTTCCCCCATTTTGATGTTCCTCTCTCTTTTTACTTCATCAATACCACAATGGTGTCATCTTGTTCTCTCATATTATTGAATAATAAAAAAAAAATTACAACATAGTAGCAAGAAAAATAATTGTCACTTTTTAAATTTAAGGTACTCTGGTGCACAGAAATATTTGTCAAACTCTGGCATCAAGTGAGCTGCTCCGTATTCTCGTCCCCTGCCTTAAACTCAAACCATCCTTTACTCTTGTTTTAAAAATAACCAAACAGTATTTATTTGACCCAGACCTTTAATGACCCCTGCCTGAGTTCGTAAGTATGAGGAGATGAGCAGCTCTTCAAGGCTAGTCACATAACTCCTGTTGTGCTGGTGCTTTGGAGTACATAGGCAGCACTTGCTTTTGCTTTTACAGGGAATGAGCATCTGAAAACAGAACAGCTGAAATTCAAGCCATGTTCAGGTCCACTCTGACCTATGATTTGAGCATTCTGTAGGAGGAAACCATGCTGTAACTGCTTAAGCACTGGTACAGCTTTTGCAGTACCCAAGTGGAAAATAGCACTAAGAAGGATTGCGTCTACCATTCTGACTTGTTTTCTTCCCTACTGCTATGCAGTTAAGTGGTGTATTTTAATCCTTTATTGAATGCGGTGTCACTTAATGATCCCAATTAAGTGAAGCAATAAATTTGTAAGTCATTAATAATTTGCTAACTGTTCTCAGTGTTCCAGTTTGTTTTCTGGAAAAACTGGTGGTAGAGAGAAGTTGGGAAGAATTATTAATTAAAAGATTGAACTACCTTACTGTGCTGTAACGCTAGTGGAAAAAAAAACAAAGACTTTACATTAATCTGAGACAAATTTGTAACAAAGGTCATTGCTTCTTCACAGTGACACATCTTACAGTTTTGTCATCAGTGGTTTATGTAAATGTGTGTTATTAGGGTTAGGAAGTGCAGAAAGCTGGGCAGCAAAATAAATGTAAATTTGAATAAAGTGATGACAAACAAAATGTTGATGCCTTTTCCTCTGTCTAGACCCCTGTGTTGAAAGCAGTGTTTTCATAAAACTCAGACAGAATTCATTTCCATACTGAGTGCTTAATAGTTGCTGTCAGAACAAAACAGCTGGGAAACATATGGTATCCATTTCCCTCTATCACTTGGAAAAAATTTCACATGTAAATAAAACCAACATAAAAGTGTAGGCCTTTGAACCTAAGATCTTATACAATACATAAATAAGTCAGTACAGTGCATTCTTTGTATTGGCCTACTAAGTTGCATGCCTTTTCATTACTGTTACTTTTATTTCTTCTTCCGAAGTGTATTCTTAAGAGTTTCCAGAGGTATTAAGGTAATTTTCAGACATCCGTAACTACTAAGCCACACTAATCTTTCAGACATTAAAGCTGCACTGAAAGTGTATGTATCTATTTCCTTAGGAAAGTGTTCACGGCAAATTGTGTATTTTGATCACAAATTAGATCCCACTGATACACAGTTAGCACGTGTAATAAATCTGCTTTGTCTAAACAGTGTTCATGACTTTCAGTACGCGTTAACTCTTAGTGAACTTTGAAAGGGGCATAGAAACTGCCTAAAGGTTTTAATGGTTTTAGTGATCTCCTTAACTGAAAATAACAAGGAGAACTCACTTTGCCATAGTTCCATAGAGTATGGAGATCATAAATATAAATGTGTGAAACACAGTACAAGTTCAGCAGGATTAAGAGTTCAGGTAATCTGAGCTCCCTTTCTTCTCAGCAAGTCAGATTCACTGGTCAAACTCCACATCCTGCAGAGCACTGAAATAATGGTCTGTTATATCCAGTTCTATATGTATGAGTGTCTGTGCATGTGCACAGGGTGGAAAGTTTGATGGAGAAATCCAGCATAAGTGAAGTGGAAAAGCAAACATCATACTTGAGTAGGTTGGCTTAATTTTCAAGTCAGAGAATGAAAAAATTCTTAAGGTTGGCAGGAACCACTTGAGATCATCTAGTCCAATAGCAGGGTCAGCTACAGTGGGTTAAGCACAAGATTCTGTCCAGTTGGATTCTGAGTGCCTTCAAGGATGGAGACTCCCCAGATCTCTGGGCAACCTGTACCAGTGTTTGACCAGCCTCACAATAAAAATGTGTTTTCTTGGATTCACATAGAATTTCATACATTTCACTTTGTGTTTTGTTGGCTCTTGTCCTGTCAGTGGGCATTATGAAGAAGAGCCTTGCTCCCTCTTCTTCCCTGTGTCCTATCAGGTATTTATACACGAGTAAGATTCTCGTGATGCTTTTCTTCTCCAGGCTCTTGTTCTCAACAGTCCCAGCTCTCAGTCACTGTTCATACGAATTTGCAATTCCTATGTGAAAAACACGTCTCCCAGAGAAAACAGGCCTTAGAAATGAGATTGTTGTTACTGTTGTTAAAGCAAATCCACTAAAAACAAATTGGCTAGCCCTTTTGCAGACTTCACAGAAAATATTCCTACACTTATGATGCATCTCTGTGCAATAAAAACAGCAGAGTGCAAGCTAGCATATTTGGACAGGCCCACTGTGAATGTCACCAGGATCTTGCTGATGGCCCTTATTTTGTTAAAACTACTTTCTTGATTACAATATACGTCTCATTTGAAGAAAGTTTGTTTTCTGAAGTGTCAAGTTCTTCAGCTGTTTTGATAGAAATGTCTCTAAGTCTGCTTAGAGATGAATGTGGCATGTTATCATGAGACTTGTTTCTAGCTTGGCCAGGTACATCTTTAAAGCATACTCTATCAAATCACACGTCTGGTAGTAATCACTTCTGATGCACATTTCTTTATTTCTCTAGTCTCCAGCAGCAGCTGGAACTGTGGAGTCTCAGCTCTTATCGGAAATGCACAGAAACCAACAGGAATTGCAGATGCCTGCAATAAATTCAGACCAGTGAAGAGGGTTTCCCCGTTAAAGCACCAGCCAGAAAACTGTGAGAACAACGAAAGTGATGACCAGAAGAACGAGAAGGGGGAATGCCAGAAAGGCGATGATTCTCACTCTGCACCTCCAAGTGATGACCAGAGTCCAGGAGAAGGAGAGAGCCTTAAAACCAAAAACATTGATCCTGCTGTTCTGCTTGGAGAGCTGGAGCACTATGATCTGGATATGGATGAAATTTTGGATGTGCCTTATATTAAATCGAACCAGCAACTTGTTCCCTTTACAAAGGTAGCTCCTGAGAAAAAAATTCTGGGTGTCTGCTCAACAGTGAATGGTCTTAGTGGCAAGACCTGCTCTGTGGGGAATGCAGAAAGCTCGCCTGCCAGTGGGACGCAGTTCTGTGTGCTGTCTCCTGTGAAAGGCTGTCAGCTGAGAAAAACACAACCCATTGTCCTTGATCAGCACAAGCATGTAACAGAAGAATTAGAGCTTTCCCAGCCTTTACTAAGGTGTAGCTCAGCCCATGAATCTGAAGCCCAGGGCAAGGGCTTCCTCAGCAGGACATTTGTTGATCCTCATCCTCACAAAACTGAGAAGACTATGCCAAACTGCCATCTGAGGACTTTCCACCTGCAGACGGCAGTGACAGAAAGCAAGCAGCTAGAGGAACTGAGTATGAACTGGAGCAGTGCAGGGGGCCTAGAAGAGAAGAATGAAGAGGTGAAAAAAAAGAGCATCTTAAACATTGTAAAGGAAGGCCAAATCTCTTTACTGGTAAGTATATTCTTTTTCATAAAATATGCAGAATAAGGGTAATCTGTGATGTGGTTTATTAAGCCAGCAAAGCTGAAGCAGCATGTTTTGCACCGGTGCCCATTTTGTCTTGTATGCTTCTCAGAAAAAATTGAGCATATGGGCTCCCAAATGGAAAGTTTAATCTTCAAATGAAATACATAGCAAACCCAAGATACTAGGTTTATGTAAAATGTGCCCAAGATTGCTAGTTTATGCAATGCAACGAAATAATTTTTAGAAGTCAGATAGCTTAACTACTGAGATCACTTAAATACTGAATTTAAATCTTGATTGAGTTTTGCTCTTCACAACATTTGTAGGTCTCTTTGTTCAGTTATTGCAAATTCACTGCAGTTGTTGTTTAGAGGGTGATGATGGGAACAGAGGGGCTTCTGTTGTATTCTGATTATTATTCAGGAGTGTTTATGCTGTCTTCTAACAGAAGCATTCTCTGGCATGAGCTTTCTCTAAAGCCTGGTTGGCCTCTGACCCACATGAATTTTTTTAGTAAATTCTAACACTGTGATCAGGCATTATCAGCGATGGTTTCCAAAGTAACTAGATGCAGAGCATGTGATCTCTGCTAAGAATGGCCGATGGAGGCACAGTGTGTGTATAGTAACTGTTTTTGTTACTTTTTTGTTTAGCTTCTCTGTTTACCAGTCTAGCTCAAGCACAAAGGCTATTTACATACCAGCAAGAACAAAGGTGGATATTCAAAGACTAGACAGAGGCAGAAGAAATACTAGGTTGGCCAATAAGAAATAAAAACAAAGTAAATTCATTCTGAAATAGGAATTGGGAAGGAAAAAAGAGGTCATCATAGGTAAAGAGATGGAAAGAAAATGCATTTTTTTTCCAAACAAAATGAAAACTCTGAATGAAGTAGACTCGTTGGCTGGCAGTCTGGCAAGTCTGCACAACTCTAGGAACTTGTCATTAATACTCCTTAACTCTGTCTTTCTTCTTCTTCTGGAGTTTCTCAGTCCAGTTGTTTTGACTCAGAATTATATTTGGGCAGAAATAATATATTAGGTCATGGCTGTCTAGTGTTTTGAGTAATATTCCAACATTTTTTTTCCATAGAAACATACTAGCAAATAAGTCATCTGTCATGTTTTAACTACATTTTAGATAGTGCTTAACACAAGCTACCACTTTCATAATGAGCAAAATGAATCAGGAACATTTTTAGGAGTCATGGTTGTTTTCTATTCAATTACTTGTCAGTATAGTGAAGCTGAGGGGAAAATAAAGCAAGAAAAACAATTTTTTAAAAAAAGGGGGGGGAGAGAGAAACCTAATGCAGAATGCACAGAAATTATAAAAATGCTTCTTGTTTACAACTACTCCATTGATTAAAGTAGTACAAAGACTTAAAGGCATTCAAGATCTTGTACAGTTCTGAGACAGTTACATGAAGGAGAGAAATTATAGAGTACTTCAAGTCAATGAGCAACTCATCTCTTTTTGCTACTAGTAGCCAGATTGTGTGTAGTGAAAGGAAAAGATCCTGGTTTGAAGTTTTTTTTTTTAAAAAAAACATGCCTGTGGAGAAACATCTTTGTATTTGGCTGATGTCTTGGGCAATGAGGCTTAATGTTCTTTTTATCCTTGGTTGTAANAACAGCCACATTTAGCAGCAGATAATCTGGATAAAATCCATGATGAATGTGACAACAATCTGCTGCATGTAGCAGCATCAAAGGGACATGCAGAATGCCTGCAGCATCTCACTTCTTTGATGGGTGAAGACTGTTTGAATGAAAGAAACATTGAGCAGCTAACTCCAGCTGGATTAGCAATAAAGGTAGCTTGATCTCTGTCTCTACCATAATGTGACATAAAGGTCATTTAGGTTCTTTCTGTGATGGTTAGAAGTAACACATCCAGCAGGATGTTATTTTTCAAACATTTTGCTAATCAAGAACAAAAAGAACTGTTGGCTGCTGCCACATAAACAAATAAGAATGCGTTACTATGCAGGATACAATATCTGCTGTATAACACCAACATTTTATACATTGTTGTCAATGCATATACATTAATTTTTAAATCAATTAACTGTCTAAAAAAAAATTTATTTTGAGGAAATTTCATTTAACTCAGATTCAGATGTTTTACAGTTGTTTTTTTGATAAGCACAGATATAATCATGTAAGACAAGTGGACNNATCATGTAAGACAAGTGGACAACATGTTTACAAAGCATAAAAAAAACCTCTGACCCTCATCTGGAGGTGAAACTTCTTAGTTATCTAAAACAATCAATCATATAAAATGTAAAAGTCCTTGTTAGAGAACAATATGTTAGAAACTGCAAAAACTAATATTAGAGCTTACAGAGAAACCTGACATGTAGAGAAATGTGAAGACTAATGATTTTGCTGAACTGAAATAACGCACAGTTGTGTACAGGAAGGCAGATGATTTAATCATACTGATTCTTGTAGTTCTTCAGTAAGTGAGATTGAATAGCAAATGCCATTACTTTTGGCCACTAAGTGCCTTAAGAAGAAACAAGGAAAGGGATGAAATACAAGGCAACAGCTTCTCTTCCTTCTAGGGGTTTGTTGTTATTTGCCTTTTAGGAAAACTTTAGAAACTGGCAGGGGACTGGTGGATTACAGCCTGCAGGACTGCATATTTGAGGCATAATTTCAATGACCTCATGCCCTGGTGCAGGTTAAAAGGTTGAGGATCTTGATTTCTTTGGGACAAACCATGTGAAGATTAACTGATATGTGATTGTGCTAATGAAATTCTGTTATAAAAATAAAACATTTAGCTTCAATACAGTGGCCCATGTCCAGACTGAATAGTTACATTTTGCCAATTTAAAGTCAGACAATTTTATTCCTTAATTGTTTTCTTTCCTGTTGTTTTCTTGGATTAAAAAAAAAAAGGGGGGGAGGTTTGTTTGTTTGTTTGTGTTTGTGGTGTTGGGGGTTTTTTGAGTGAGGGAGGAGGTTGTTGTTTGGTTGGTTTCTGGAGGTTTTTTTGTTTGTTTCTTGTTTGTTGTTTTTCTGTGGGTTTTTTTTTAACCTAGGAATATAATGATTTTATAAGTAAAAAACCAAAAAAACCCAACTTTTATCCTTTTCTCCAGAAAGGTTGAATTTTGAAATAATTGTTTTATTTAGCTTCTGTAATGTATGAATGTACTCTGACATTAACAGAAAAGTGTGTAAATGTAGTGTAGTTCTTCATGTAAGCAAGGATACTCAGGTTCATTAAAAAAAAAAAAGGATGCTCAGACAGATGGAGAAAAGAAGGCTTCAGGGAGACCTTATAGCAGCCTTCCAGTACCTGAAGCGGGTCTAGAAGTAAACAAGGACTTATAGAGATGGGAGGAGAGAGAGCAGATTTAAGTTTGAGGAGGCTAGATTTAGACTAGGTATTTGGAAGAAATTCTTTACAGTTAGACACAGGAGCAGGTTGCCCAGGGAGATTGTGGATGCCTCATCCCTGGAGGTGTTCAAGGCCAAGTTGGATGAGGCCTTGAGCAATCGAGTCTAGTGGAAGATTTCCCTGCCCATGGCAGGAGGCTTGGAACCAGATGATCCTTAAGGTCCCTTCCAACCTTAACGATTCTATGAATCTCTGCATGCCTGGGCTTGTCCTGCATCATTGACAGGTTATGTGAGGGTCTTAAAGTAATCTGGCATAACTAATGTTTGTAGCTCTTCATCCTCACTCCCAAAGTGTTGTTTTTGCACACTGATAGAATGGACTTTATTCTTCATGTTCTTACTTTATACCATTGTAACTCCCACAGTGTTATACCATGTGGGGCATTTCCCCGTGTTCCACAAGAATGGTGACTACCAGACTAGAATAAAACTTGTACTCAGGAATATAAATTCCTGTGGAAGTGAATTTCAACAATTTAGTGATGATACATAATATTTCTCAGCAAGGAATGAAAGAATTAAAACTATGAGTGAGTGAAATTGGAGCGGAATACTATGGCACTGTCATATTGATAAGTTATTTTAACTAATTGTGGAGAAACCTTTTCCTCATTAGCAAAATTTTCTTACTTAGCTGATACTTAATGTAAATAATTATTTACCTTAATTTTAAAAATACATTTTATTTTTCCTCAGCTATGACACAAAAAAAACCCCAAACCACGAAATTATTAGTTAGTCATAGTTACTAATATTTGAAGCGAATACTTGAATATGAAGAAGAAGATTTTTCTAGTGTAATAAAAAGAATATGGGTAATTTTACTGGTTTACTTCATTTTTTTAAATTGAGAGAAATAGAAGGTAAGTAATGTAAGAACATGTGTTTTTTTGTGCTTATATACATACACTACATATGGAAGGAATAAGACAAATATCAAGCTAATTTTATTGCAGTTTTTCTTTCTCTCATATAAATTTTAATGGGTTAATATTTATTGCATTCTTTCTCCTTGTTTTTATAAAAATATAACTGAAACCTATATGTTTCTTTCATTCTTATGATTTTTTTCCCCATTTTTATGCACACAAACAGCTTTTTCTGTTATGTGTGTTGGCCTCTGTGAGGTTTTGACTGAGCAATTGAAGTACTTGTTTCAAGTATAAAGAATGTAACAGCCTTTATGAATGTAAGAGATGAAAAAATATGTAGGAGCTGGCCAGAATGTAGGTCATGCTAAAGAGCATTTACCAAGATACCGTTGCTGAAAAGAGGTTGCAGCAAAAAATAATGCTAAAAGCTCTTGACATTGGGTGACAAGCATGGTCTGCAGAAAATGTTCATCTGTTTCATAACATCTGCATCCCCCCTACATAGTAACCTACAACCTGCTAGGAGTGTTCACAGCAACTTGGAAATCTTGAGATTAGGCTGTAAAAGGTGTTCAGGGCAAGAACACCTTGTTTGTGATTGTACAGCATCCACTGCAGATAGGTCCTAATCCACAAGAATTAGATATTCAGCTACTGCATACACAATAACAATTTAGGAAGCATGTATTTAATTACTGATCAGTTAAGACCTGACTTTGTAGGGTAACTGTTCACTTTTCTCCAGCAAATGATGTAATTTAGTCTTTGAGCCTTGCCATATAAGTGATGGAAATGGAACTATGGCTTTGCCCCAAACAATCTGAGAGCAGGTTGAGTTCAGAAAACTATCTGACTGCCATTTTCACATTGCTGCTTTAAATATAATCAATAGCCAAACTGTAATTGATCCAAAGCAGCAAGATAAAAAAGGGCATTACATAAGAGCAGATAAAAGAGCACATTTTCAAACAAATTGTAATTTCATAGCATATTAATAATTCTAATAATATTTTCTCTGTTTAGTAGATGTGTTTAGAACTGAAACAGATGGAATTTAAATTTTTTTTGTTTATTTTATTGTTTTTTTAGAATGGGCAGCTGGAGTGTGTTAGATGGATGGTGAGTGAAACAGAAGCTATTGCAGAACTGAGTTGCTCAAAAGATCACCCAAGCCTTATTCACTATGCAGGTTGCTATGGCCAGGTATGACTTTCATTTACTTGTTTCAAATGGATTATTTAGATCCTCTTATAAGAATCAAATTTTAAAGCATGTTTATAATTTTGTGGGATTTATTTACATCTGTTCTTAATTAGTTCAAACACACTTAGTCTGTGTGGGCATTTTTTTTTTACCCTTTTAGGTTTGGGGTTTTTTTGTTTTTTTCTTTCCCAAGCTGTAATTAATGGCTAGAAAAATATTAGCTAGCATATTTGACCAGCCTATCAATCTAAAGAATGTCTAGATGGGTTAGCTGTCATGATCCCTAGGGTACTCCTAGAACACATCAGAAAATCATCAAACATTTTGTGATAGTTCACATTCTTTTTCCAGGAGAGACTCATCTTAAAAAAATTTTGCAAAATGTGACAGTTTAAGAATTCAATATATTGGCAGTGAAATGAAGTGTGGTGAAACTTGAACATCATCTGCCTAGCTCTAGCCAGTTTTATTGAGAATTGTATATAAAAATGATGTTGTCAAGCAATCCAGTTCCACATTTAACTCAGGTATAAATCTAATGATGAGAAACCACAGAAGTGCAGCATTTCTGTTCTTTGCTAATGTCTGGGGAAACATAGACCACTTAATTGCATCACATTCTCTTCCCACAATGTCTGTTTTTCCTAAGAAGACCTTGCAATAACCCCTCTTCAAAGTACCTCTTCCAGGATGCAAGGAATAGTGATCAGTTATCCTTCTCTAATCTCTTTGACAGATGGGCATTTTATCACACACTTTCTTCAACAGACATTAAGGAGAAGTGTGGAAACCCCACTATTTTTGTGCTCTCTTACTCGCTAGGAGAGAGCAAACAAAATGTAGCCACTAAGAAAATTTTCTTTCTTTCCCATACAAGCATGGTTGTGACACTCAAAGCCATACAATTATTGTGGCCTGTTTCTGCTGTTAGCCGATCCTGTCCAAACATGAATTTATCTGTCCAAGCATGAATTTATAGGATGAGGAAGGAAAGAATGGGGCCAATTTGAAAAGCTATGGAGCTGTTTCAAAAGGCACACAGACACTCTTGTATTCATGCTATGCAAAGACCTTTGCCTTTTCTCCGCCCTGGTACTATGGAGATGGTATTGGTGCAAATTAGGACTGTACTGGATATGCTGATTTATTTTGTCCTGTTTTCCATAGCAAGTTCAGCCTGTAACACTGAGTGAAAGGAGGTTGGGAGCCAGATCAGAACTGGATTCAGGAAAGGCATGTTTGCTACTGGAAAGAAAAATTGTTGAGGAGAAAGTTTTGTGTGAACTTCGATTCATGTCTTCAATTAATTAGCCTAATTTTGTCATCATCTTTAAAGATATTTATACAAACTAAATCTAGTGGAGCTTTGGTTTTTTTTCCAGTGAGCTATGCTGCCTAATGCCAGGAATGGTTCTGGAACATTTTACTTAGAATATTTTCAAAGCAGGACAGAAGCTCTACCAATTAGGAAATACCAGCCACAACCAGCCACCCGTGAAACTAAAAAAGGTGACATATAAATTTCTGCCCAGTTTTCTTAGTTAGCTGAACAACAATGAGAAGTTTGGATGTGATGCCCATTATCTTTTTTTTTTCCTCCATATAATCCATTAACATCTTGAAATGCCAGACTATCTTACCCAACTATGTTTAGAAGAAGAAAACTGAGAAATTCAAACATGTAGTTGGTGCTATCCTCAAAGCTCTAATTTGTTTTACCATTACTTACATGAGAGATAATCTGTGCAAACGCTAGTCTTGGCAGGATTACAAGAGTACTATTTTTACAAGGAAGACCTGTTACTGAGTAATTTTCTAAAAGAGGCAATCCATCCATTGTTTCATCAGGCATTAGGTGTACATCATATTTTTCTTCAGTAAATATCACTTAGAGCGGACAGCAAAACAGGGTTCATAGGAAAGTCCCAATGTTAAAGGTCATCAAGCCCACAGTCATGTCTGTTATGAAATAAAGAAGGGATGAAGTGGGGAATTAATAAAAATGCAAAATATTTATTAATCCAAACCCCCACACACCCACCTAACCATATACAAAGTTATGACAATTATACAGATTCTGTGTTCAGTTGGAAATATCTTCACAATATATATACATAAACAATTACAAAGTAGTTTGGGAAACAGTATTTGGAAGAGATGAATCCACAAGCAGTGAATATTCCCCTCTAACAAGAGGCAGGCATTCCCCGGAGCCTCTAGGAAATATTCCAGCTTCACTCACAGGGCGGCATTGGTAGCTATGAGAATTCCTTTTATGCTCATTTTTTCTCGAGAAAGCCTTCCAGAACTTCTGCTTATAGTCCGTATGCACCATGCAAAAAGCCAGGCGAGAGAGCAAGAGACACTTTACAGTGAGGGAGCACTTTGTAGGGAGGGAGCACTTTACAGGGAGGAAGCACTTTACAGCAAGGGAGCTGTGCAGTGAGAGAGTGCTTTGTAGCAAGGGACTGTGCCCATTTCAGCTCACTCTCTTTTAATATCTTCCAAGTAATTGCCAAAAAGTTACCAAAAAGTGGGAAGCTCAGCCTAGAGTGTCCTGGGCTTGCCCCAGTACATGGCTCGGGGAAGGGTCCATGTGTCCACTGACTACAGCCCTAGGAGGGTAAGGTGCCTGCCCTTTCCCGCTTCCTGTGCTTTTCTCTTTTCCCCATCCTGGCTCTGCAAATGAGAGGGGTAACAAGAGGAGTTTGGGCACACTATCACTGTGGTCTGACTCCCAAAATAGCTCAACAATATTATATTTATTTCAGTGGGAGAGGGACCACATAAGCTCGTCTGATTGAGGAAGAGATCTTAAAGTCAACATATAGCTTGGTCAGCTTACACCCTAGCAAGGGCACTATGCAAGATGTAACCGTGGTTGTTGGCAGGCTTCCCCATGCCAGGAACAAATCATGGGTACATGGCAGACTGTGAACCATCGGTGCCTGACACCATCACCCTGTGGCAGGAAGGACATGATGGTGCAGTCCTCGGGATACATAGTAGGTCTTGACTAAGAGCTTCACAGGGTTATAATTGCTTTCCTACCCAGATGCTGTGGTAGCATGTGGTGCACAGGTAAGAGGCAGAGGGTGGGTTTATTGCCTCTGAACTCCAGAGGCTGGAAGGACTTCAGGGATCCAGAGCTAGAGCTTGACTGAGTACCTAGAAAGTGTCCTGTGTACCACTTGGCAGAGGTGTACTGCTGGAGAGTGAAGTGGGGAGGAGTGTGTGACATGCAGATACACAAATGCCTAACACCACACATTTTTTGTACCTCAGGATGTTTGTCTTCCTGTCTGATGTAATTTTTGCAAAGATAATGTGGTGTTTGTACTCATTCCTAGTTCTCTTCTGTGAAAGGATACTCCGAAGGATGGTTTATTTAATTAATATCAAGTGATGGGGCTTGTTTTAGCTCATTTTACTCTTTACCATGTAATCGTGACATTTGAAGTCCATTTAATTATATAAATGGTCTTCATTAGTTACTCTTTCTGCTCCAAAAACCAGATAGTGGAGCCAAAGCCTGTAGTCTGTCTCAAGACAGAAATTACATATTGTGACATTTTCCCAGCATCTTTTTTTAGGGAGGTTGGAATTATTGTAGATCTAGAATATGCTAGAGGGAAGTTGACCACTGCTACAACACAACACTATTGTAGGTCTTAATTATCAGACACACTGAGTAATTCAGTATTTATCCATTTCCTATTACATAACAAATATGTGATTATTTTCCATTATCCTAATCTAATGAATATTCTTATTCTCCTTAATTTTGTCTGAATAAATTGAGGTTATGTGTCTAAATCTGTTTGTAAGAGCACTTTTCTTCTAAATATATGTGAGCATTACTAAAGAAGTATATTCTGAGTCTTGATATATGATGTCTTCATTTTCTCTAGATGTAAGCGGGGAAAATAGTTCTGGGTTTTGGTTTTTTTTTTTTTTTCCTGTCAAGGGTACATTTGTTAAGAAACACGATCATTTGGAAAAAACATAAACTGAGTAAGCATCTAACTTTGTGCCTGCAATCACTTAATGCACAGACAATGCTAAGTACAGACAATTACATTAGCCATTCAGGCACTTGATTTTCATGTTGATAAGACAGATGACTATAAAGCCTCATTTGCTCCATGCTGTTTGTGATCATAAAATTACAGAACATGCCTAACATTCTGGTCCCTGTTAGGTTCCAGAGAAATGTGTGATTTCAAAGCTATAGCTGTCTTCCAATTCTGCAGAGGAGTTTTGCTAAAATATTTTTCTTCTAATTATTAAAACATAAGGGCAATTCATAAGAGTGGTGTAATCCTTCTTCACTGCTGGCCAACACCACAGGCATCTTGAGAAATTGCTCAAAAGCATTTTGAAAGGGATATGTGTTCTGAAGTCATCTCTCTATGCTGGATGTTAGCTGTATTGGGCATTCAGCCAATGAGAAGTAAAAATACCTATCCCTTCACTCTAATAAACACAAAACTGCTGTTAAAGTGGAAATATGAAGAAGATAAGTTCCAGACAGACTGACTGTCTGAAGTAGTAAGCAGAGAACCAGGTGCTTGAATGAGCAGAATCATTTGGAGGAGACCTCAAAGAGTCTGTGGATCCATCTCACAGAATCACAGAATTGTCAGGATTGGAAGGGACCCAGGCATGGGGCTTCCACCACCTTTTTGGGCAATCTGTTCCAGTGTCTCACCACCCTTAAGATGGAGAATTTTTTCTAACATCTAATCTAATCTAAATCTCCCCTCCTTCAGCTTAGATCCATTCCTCTAGTCCTATCACTAGCTGACATCCTAAAAGTCCCTCACCAGCTTTCTTGTAGGCTCCCTTCAAATACCACAAGAACGTTTCCTCAGAGCCTTCTTTTCTTCAAACTGAACAACCCGAACTCTTTCAGTCTGTTCTCCTAGGAGAGCAGCTCCAGCCTTCTGATCATCCTTATGGCCCTTCTCTGTAACAGAAGCTCTGGAACTGGGCACAGTACTCCAGGTCTAATCTTACAAGAGCAGTGTAGAGGGGGAGAATCACCTCTCTCGACCTCCTGGCCACACTTCTCCTGATGCAGCCCAGGATTTGATTGGCTTGTTGGGCTGCAAGTGTACACTGATGCCTCATAGTGAGCTTCTCAGCCACCAGCACCCCCAAGTCCTCTCCCCAGGGCTGCTCTCAAGCCAGCCACTGCCCAGCCTACACTGGTGCATGTGATTGCCCCAACCCAGATGCAGGACCTTACAGTTGCTCTTGTTGAGCTTCATGATGTGGTCATGGGCCCACCTCTCCAGCCTATCAAGGTCCCTCTGGATGAATCCCTTCCCTCCAGTGTGTCAGCCACACCACACAGCTTGGTGTCATCAGCAAACATGCTGAGGGTGCACTCACTGCCACTGTCCATGCCACCAACAAAGATGTTGATCAAGACTGGTCCCAGTACTGATGTTTGAGGGCCTCCACTTGTCACTGGCCTCCACTTGCACCATGGACACATTGACAGGTGCTTTTTGGGTGTGGTCATCAAGCCAGTTCTTTATCCACTGAATGACCATACAGACTTTGCTCAGGTCCAGGTAAGTTACATTGGCTGCTCTCTCCTTGTCATAGAAGGCTACCAGGTTTGTCAGGCAGGATTTACCCTTGTTGAAGCCGTGTTGGTTGTACCCAATCATGCTTTGTTACTCTTCTGCCTCAACAGTGACTCTGGGAGGATCTGCTCCATGATCTTACTGGGCACAGAGGTGAGACTGAATGGCCTATAGTTCCCTTGGTCATCCTTCTTTCCCTCTTTGAAAATGGGACTTATGATTCTGCTTTTCCAGGTAGGGGAGACTTCATGAGACTGCCATAACTTTTTGAATATAATAGAGAGGGGTTTAGTGACTTGGTACCCATGGATGTATCCCATCAGGTCCCAGGGACTTGTAGACTCTCAAATTCTGCAGATGGTCACAAACCTGATCGTCACTTACAATGTTCCTTCTTCCAGCCCTTGTCATTCCTTACACTGTCATTCTTGTCATTCCTTCTTCCAGCCCTTGTCATTCCTTCTTCCAGCCTTTGCCATTATCTTCTATGACTGTGGGAACGCGGCTGGAGCTCTTGCCAGTGAAGACTGAGGTAAAGAAATTCAGAACGTTGGCCTTCTCCACGTCACTTGTCACCAGTTCTCCTGTTCATCTCTGAAGGGGGCCCACACTTTATTTATTCTTCCACTTGCCATTAATGTACCTACAGAAACTTTTGGATTTAATTCTGAGCTTTAGCCTTTCTAACCAGGTCTCTTGCTACTCAGGCAGCTTCCTTATTTCCACCCCGCCGCCCCACCCCCAGAATTCTAGCTGTCCTTTCTTCCACTCCTTGTAGACTTTCTTTTTGTGTGCCACTGTGTCTAGGAGCTCCTTCATCATCCAGGCAGGTCTCCTAACATTCTTTCCTGCCTTCTTCTTTGTTTGGTATACTTTGCTCCTGGACATGGAGAAGGTGATCCTTGAATATGAACCAGCTGGCCTGGGCCCCCCTTCCCTCTAGGACTTTGTGCCATGATTCTTATCCAGCAGATCTTTGAAATGATTGAAGTCTGCATGTCTAAAGTCCAGGGTCATAAGTTTGGAATAAATTCTCCTAAATGCCCTGAGTATCTTAAATTCTAGCACATTGTGGTCATTGCAGCCAAGGCTGTCCCTGAGCTTCACATTGGTCACCAGCCCTTTCCTGTTGGTGAGAACAAGGTCCAGCATTGCACCTTTTCTTGGTTCTTCTGTCATCTGGAGGAGCAAGTTGTTACCCGTGCACTCCAGGAACATCCTGTATTGCCATTGCCTTGCAGTGTTGACCCTCCAGCAAATATCAGGATGATTGAAATCCCCCCTGAGGACCAGGGCTTGTGAACATAGAGCCACCTCTATTTACTTGTGGAGGGCCTCATCTGCATGGTTCTGCTGGTCAGATGGCCTGTAGCAGACCCCTGCTGTAACATCACCTTTCCCTGTCTTCCCTTTAGTCTCTCTACCAGCTCATCAGCTTTCTCCAGATGGAGCTCCACTGATTACAGCCGATTGATAATGTGAAAGCAACACCTCCTCCCCTCCTACCCTTCCTGTCCTTCCTAAAGAGCTTGTACCCATCTATCTCTACACTCCAGTCATGGGAATCACCCCACCAAGTTTCATGGCTATGTCATGGCTTTCCAGCAGCATAGTGCTCCTTAATTCATCTTTAATTCATCTCCTTTTCCTTGTGTGGTGGTTTAAGCAGTTACCTGGACCCCCACCTTTTATAAACCCTGGCTAGGACTCAGTACACTGGAAGTTAATAAATGAATCTTTATATTTACAGCAATGCACAATATACAAGCAAATATTTACAAGGTATAACAGATATTTACAGATATATACAGTGAAAAGGTAATACAGACACCACACCCCTCCCAGAGACCAAAATCCCCAAGAGGGGTAACCAACCACCCCCTACCACCTTTCCCCCCTTCCCCAGTCTTATCTCACCACCTGTTGATACTGCAGATAAGCTGAAGTAGATAGGCCAGGGGGATTAGTAGCAGGACAGAAGTTAGTAAAATTACTTTGAATTAGCTACCAAGACAGAGAGACAAAGGAGACCATGCAAAGAGCAGTCACAGCCAGAGCAGTCAGAAACTGTCTGATATCTAATGTTTTGGGTACAATGCTTTAAAAACATTTCTTTTTTCTTTCTCAGTAAAACTCTGGTGAAGTTACATACTGTATTTACCTCTCTCAGCCAATAGTCTAATTTCTCACTCAAATTCTCCAATTAATTCAAACCAGCACACCTTGACATTAAAACTTCTATTGTACTTTTGTACAAAATGAAGAGGTTTATACTGAAGGTTCTTAGCTGGAATTTCCTTTCCCCATTTTTAATTCTTTCTCTTATTTTTATCTGATTACTGCTCAGAGTAATAGACATGCTTTCAGTAATATTTTATTTAGCTGTACTTCGCTCTTACAGGCCCATTTATCTAGCTGAGGGAAATTACTTCCTTACTTATCACTGAAGACGCTGAAGTGCTGCAAATTAAGTCTGTGCACTAGAATCCACAAAGTTCTTTTGGACTAGATCTGCTAGCCAGTATAACCTCTCCTATGAGGACAGACTGAAAGAGTTCAGATTGGAGAAGAGGAGGCTCCCAGGTGACCTTCTAATGGCCTCCAAGTATCTGAAGGGGGCCTACCAGAAAGCTGGGGAGGGACTTTTTAGGCTATCAGGTAGTGACAGGACTAGGGGCAATGGAGCAAAGCTGGAGGTGGGGAGATTCAGATTGGATGTGAGAAGGAAGTTGTCAGAATGAGAGTGGTGAGACCCTGGAATGGGTTGCCCAGAGGGGTGGTTTGGGCCACGTCCCTGGAGGTGTTTAAGGCCAGGCTGGATGAGGCTGTGTCCAGGCTGATTGTGGCAGTTGGAACTAGATGATCCTGTCGTCCCTTCCAACTCTGACTGATTCTGTGATTCTAAGTTATCACGTCAATGGAAGATACTAAATGTGTTTAAATTAAAAAGCTTCAAGCTAGAAAGTAATTTATTATTTTCAGCTATTCACATGCAAAACGATGGATAACAGCTGCAGTCAACTATCCTTTAATTAACCTCACTTTTTGCCTTGGCTTTGACTAGGACAGGGGTGTTTTTTGTTGTTTTGTTTGTTTGTTTGCTTGTGTTTTTTGTTTCATTTATTTACAAGAAACTGGGAGAGGTCACAGCCCAGCCAACCAGCTGAACCAGCCTGTGGGGTATTCAATACCATACTCCCATCACAGCTGCTATATGAGAGGAGGGCAAGGCAAGGGCACCTTGGCACTCTGAGCGGGTGGGTGTAGCATGCTGTGGTGGGGCAGGATCAGGTGGACAGGCTGGGACAGGGCTGTTAGTACTGCATTTTGTACCACTCGCATGTATATATTATTTCATAGTATGATTGTTTTTCTTGATAATTTTTGTCTCTTGGTACTGTTCTATTTTTATCTCTTGGTACTGTTCTTTTAAACTCTTCTTAGCTCATGGGGTTTTTGCCTTTTTCTCCCTGTTTTCCTTCCCATCCCACTGGGGGGGTGGAGGGAGGGCTCGGGTTGGGATGTCACAGTTATGTGGGGCTTGATTGCGTACTGGGCCTGAACCACAGCACATTTTGATGTACTTTACAGATTTATTATAGATAATTCAATATGTGTCACATTCAGCAGGGCACATGAAAATTTAATCTGCAGAGTCGTGGAAGGTTCCCCAAGAGAATAAGATTCCTCCAAATAAATCTCCTGGGGAAAACAAAACATAAAATACCCTCAGTGCACATATATAAACTCTTGATTTTTAGAAACCAATGTTAAAAAGAGCTAAGTTTTGTTGTCCACATCTCCCCATTTTTCCATCATGCAGGGACATAAAAATGGTCCATTTTTTAATACACCAAAGCTCAGATTAGAAAGATTCTCTGGTTTCAGTTATGTTGCATCTGCTCTTGCATAGCAGACTAGAACTGTGGCATGATAATAGATTTTAAGAATTTAACTGCTCAGTTTTGTAATCTGCACACACTCCTATTTCAGTTTTCCAAAGAGGCTTGTGAAGTTTCCCCAATCTGATCCTCAGATTTACACTCAGACTGTTCTGATTCATGCCTTCTCTCAGAAATACAGACATACATACATATTTTTTAATGTAGGATTTCTCAGGATGTGTTACAGTACTCATACTTTTCCTGTTGTATCTTTTTCATACAACAAAGAAAGTATTTCAGCTTCTTTCCTTGAAAAACAAACAAAAAAATCAAGGGCATGCGTAGGATACATTAAGTCCTACAACGTTAAGAAAGATTGAAAATGAGTTATTGAGCAGTATTAGTAAGAGAAGACAGAACCAGTATTCCTCTAGTACAGTTAACTTTTCATTATTTGCCATCTTTTATGACATCTCTTTACTCCTTCCGCTAGGAGAAGATCCTTCTGTGGCTTCTTCAGTTTATGCAAGAACAAGGGATTTCACTGGATGAAGTTGACCATGATGGAAATACTGCCGTTCACATAGCTGCTCAACATGGCTATTTAGGATGCATACAGGTATAGTGACAACTATATTAGAAACTTCTTAATATCAAACTCAAATGCTAACAACCATTAGAACAATTATAGGAGATCTTAAAAATGGGAATAGTTACTGATACATTAAAATAGGCCAGAAAGAAGAACCAGTAGGGCTCAGATTGATATACCAAAAACTTCGTGGCTTTTGAATTCCATTGTCAATGGTGCTGTTGTTAGCATAAAGCGAGTGTTAGGTTGCAAGAAGAAGGGATTATTGTGTTTATATATGTGATTATTTTATAGGTAAGCAGCTAACTTGTATGTTTTTTGTGTTACAAAAGGTCAGTCAGTGTAGATATGCATACTCTTCTTGCAGTTCCGATGTTTTCGTTCCATTTCTTTCTCCACTGAGTAGGCATACCTCTCTGATGCAGGGCAAGTCTAACATAACTATTCTATTTTAAACAATTTCCACCTGAAGTAAACCATCCTTTCTGAACTCGTAATTTTTGAACGTATCTATTCCGAAGAATGTGGTGTGATGGTGATTTCTATAGATCTCATTGAATCAGCCACTGAAAGCAATACAGCTACAGCACTTCTGGGTGCCAGATCTGAATAAAACAGTTTAGATACCTCTGCACAGTACCACTACTCAGTGCAGACATACCAAAAGAGTGGTAGAGTCAAAGTAGATGGCTAGGCAAAGTGTCTCAAACCCATGTTGAATTGCAAGTTACTAGAACTGTCACAGGACTACATGTCGGTATTTGGTGGTGGTGTCACTTTGAGTAAAAGCTCTTTTGAGAGGAAGTAGCAATAATAATTATTGCAGGTGATTGCAGTAAGGTGACAATATGAGACTGTATTTGAGAAAAACAGTTAGTAAATGGAGAGGAATCAACAAATAAATAATAACTGCATGGCAGAAAGAAAAGAAATAGAAATCAAAGTGATGAAGTTGAGGAGGAAAATGTGTCTAAGAATGAGCAGTGTAAGGACTCAGATATATGTTAGTAAACATGTCAATCCTGTTACTGCACATAAACTGATCCACAGAACCTTTTAGGACACTGCAAATGCAGAAGGTTGTGTATTAGTTCAACCCAGAAAGAAATATGGACAGTTAATTCTCATTAGCTGACTTCTTCAGAAAGCTAAATATATTTGTGCACATGTCATGTTGAATCTACAGATGTGTAGCTGCTTATTATTATTATAGCAGTCTATTTATATAGATGGACACAAAGAAGACATATCTCCATAAAAGCTAGTTTGAGAGTCTCATGCAATAAAAAGAAAAAAAGAAAAAAGAAAAACAGATGACAGCTGTGTTGTATAAATAGGCTTGAAAAGAACACAGTCAATTAGATGTAGAGGACGTGAGCATCTCTGCATTTTCTCATTGATGGGACGTAGCTTTCTTCTAAAGATGTCAGGAATGTACCCTGTACAAACTATTACGAGAATAAAATAAATCATCACACCTGTGCTAAATCTAGATGGTTTGTTATTGCATTGTAGACAATTGCTATGATCACTTGTAAAAAAGTGGACAGAAATGTTTATGATTTAGTGGTGGGGAGGACAGTTGTGGTAGAGAGTGTGTGCAAAGGAATGCTAACAGCGCTTCATAGCGTTGTACAAAGCAGCTGAAGGAGAAGTTAGAGTAGATGATTTTGAACAGTGGTGACCTCTGCAGGCTGTTTCTTTGGTTAAAACTAAACAAATAAAAGAGTAGCCTGGCATTCCCCATGAACTTAATAAATACCTCCAAATTCTCAGGATTCTTTTGTTTTAGATAAATATACAAATCAACAAGTGTTCTGTGTTGAAGTGAAGCCATGAGAAGCAAGGAATGAAAATACTTAATGACAACAAAAATATTCAATGTTAGTGATGTCAGTTCATTAGCACCTCACAGTAGTATATGCAGTTGATGTTTTGTTGTGCTGTGATAAAAAATAACCCCTCTGCCCAGTGACTTAATAGTCTAGCTTAAAACAATGTGCAGTGAAGGATCTAGTGTAAAGAGGTGATAAAGGATGCAGGAAGATTGTAAGTAGCAGTGTAAGAAGCAGCACGAAAGATGGAGGGTCACAGGCTGTCAGTGATTCCCTGACTCTCTCATTCACAGTGTTTCTAAACAGGTGACACTCCTACCATATTCCAAGATTGCTTTCTACAAGTTCATAATTCTCCCTTCCTTCTTTTATTTACTGGAAAATTAGACCAAAGTCATTGACATGAGATGCAGTGGAAGACTGTTCATAATTTTCCTTTCTGTATAAATTTAGCAGACCAGACAGACCATAATTTCTCTTTTCTGTCAGCAGATGTAGGGATCTGTGTGCCTGCTGTCCTGAGTCAATAAGGCCACTCCAATACCATGCAGGCTTACCAGCTCTGCTTGTATAGGTTATTCAAGAGCTCAGCTACATGGTTCCTCTTCTGCCTATGCATATGTAATGTGAATGATGCTGAAATTTTAGGAAGCATTGTGATTTTGTTCAGTTTGTTCTGAAGTGATATGAGCAATGTGTGTATGAACATTGCTGAGAACTTTTAGGTCCTATTCCAGGATTTCCAGTAAAGCAAACACTACATAACTCTGATTTCCACAAACAGTTCAGAAGGATTGAAGGCTTGATCTTCATTCCTGCTTCAGGTGTTTGATGTGTTGAGGTCAGCCTCAGAGAACTTTTGTCCTTAGAACACTCCTAAGTTCTAGATATAACACTAATAACCTGGATGTTATCAGCAACAAGCTGGTACTTGTACACTGGTACACAGGAGTATGTGCATCAGTATATAAGCCATGTATTTGAGTATCTCTTTTTAAAAAAAAAAAAGGGGTAACCAAGCAAGTGCAAAGCACTCAGACTTATTCCAGCATTTAAAAGTCCCACAACTAAAACACAAACAAATAATTATTATTAAATAAGTAAATAAGGCTGNAAAAGAAGAAAAAATTTATTTGTCTAACCTAAAGGAGTTGTTGGAAAGTGTCTACCATACTTTTCATATCCAAACATCACCGGGCTAAAGAATCAGAACATTGGGACTGCTGTGTTGAATCATTTAAACTTAGGAATTCTGCTATGGTAGGAAATTGAGAGCTAAACCACAGAAGGAGTCATCAAATATTGTAGCAAAGACATTGCTAAAATGAGATTCCAAGGATTTGTTGTAATAGCTTGCAGTGTGGATATCGCAAGGACAACTGATAGAAGACCTGGTAAGCTGTTACAGCCCATCATCACCCTCTATAAACAGGCTAGCAATGTGTTCACTTCCCTGGACGCTAATGTTCTTTAGCACAGATGTCTGTTGAATTGGACTTGCCCTTTTCTTCTCTTCCAGGTCTACCTTAGGCAAAGTTAACACAATGTACAGTAATACACAGGTGCATATGTAAAGGTTTATTACCATAGCTCACAGGGGGGACTCAGTATATGTCAGAGTCTTGTTTTGGTTCCTAGTGTGTGAATGCTACATACAAGTTGTGCTGTGCTATACAACCAAATGAACAGAAAACAAATTACTTGAGCAGAACAGCAAGGGAAGAGGAGAAGGAAGATTTTTTTATAGTTCTGAAACAGCCCACACCTCTGTGTCAATCTTGCACCTGACTAATGGATTTTAATGTTATGTGTGTTGAGGTCAGGCTGCATACAGACTTGTCAGTGACTAATTTACAAAAATTATTGTCTTAGACCAGCATTTTCAGGGATTTTTATTCAGGTGTGTTTTGCATTCAACCGTTCCTGTGATTGGCTAGGAGTCACAGCAGAGACTCATGCTTTAAAATGTCGATATTTCCTTTTGTTTTGACAGACATTGGTTGAATATGGAGCAAATGTCACCATGCAGAACCACGTGGGAGAGAAGCCCTCACAAAGTGCTGAGCGGCAGGGGCACACCATGTGTTCTCGCTACTTAGTTGTTGTGGAGACGTGTATGTCATTGGCCTCTCAAGTTGTCAAGCTAACTAAGCAGCTGAAGGAGTAAGTGTTTTGTTGTTAGCAGGGGAATCATTCTTACTACCCTACTTCCTCTTCACTTCTTTAGCAATGTCTGTTTTCCACTTTTATATACGATATTTTCAATCCATATTTCTTCTTTCTTTCTCCATTCTTTTCTACTTTCAGGCATTTACCTCTTCACTTTTAGCATCTCAAGTTTTCAACTGTTCTCTTTGTGGCAGTTTGCTGTGAACACAGAGGAAGGGAGTGGGAGAAGGGTATGTTATGAAGTGATTAGGTCCCTTTTCCCTTTGCATATCTCTGGATCGTATAATTGCTGAACAGAATTTGTCTTTGCACAGCATGCTTTTATAGACAGTGAATGGCTCTTCCCAGTTACAGTGCTGGCTGGAATAGTGGAAATAGTAGTTGGAGGAGGTTTTTGGACTTGGGAAGTCACCAAATCCCAGAGTGACTACCCAGGAAGTATCTTATGTTCTGTTTTTAATTCATAGGAGCCAATTTTAATATTTTAGTATTTATTTTTAATCCACATTCTGTAAAGAACCTGTTATTTCGAAACATGAATTTATGCAATTGCTTGCTTTTATTATAGGTGCATTTACTGTGACTTAGCATGTCAATAGGCTCATAAGACTTTGAAAGCATTAGCACTGAGCTAAAATTGTTCCAATTTAGATATGTAATCAAGAACTTGTCAGGTTCCATAAGCCATTAAAACAGCTTCTGATAATCTCATGTTTGGAGGAGACTATCATTTTAAGTGAGCAACATACGGACAATTGTACTGTGCATAAATTACCAGACCATTAGTAAGGAAGCTGCAAGGGGTGGCTTCTATGAGAATAGATGAGGCTCTGCCTTTTCATGAACACAACTTGGTTCACAAGATTCCCACTGCAGGACACAGCTAAGACCATAAACCAAGTTGGCGGCATCTTTGTGTAAACATATATGAGAAAGGGCAGAAAATGACAGAGGAGGAAAGTAACAGAGTGAGTAGTCAGGTCAGAGGAGCAGGAGGTGTACCTTGGTGGAGCAGGCACTCCTCTAAAGGCACTGTGGCCCGTGAAGTACCCATGCTTGGACAGGTATACCCGTTGAAAGGACTACAGCCAATGGATAAAGCTACATCAGAGCCAGAGCTTTCCCAAACAGACTGCAGCCTGTGAATGACCCATATTACAGCACAGAAATGTGGTTGAGTATGGTAAAAAAAGAAGGAGCATAGAGAAACTGCTACACATGAACTTGTTGCCTCACTGGAAAAAAGAGTGTAACCTGCAGCAATGACAAGAGGGGAAGAGAGGTATCTGGAGCAAAGCCTGAGGATGGGGGAGAGGCAGGGCTTGGACTGCAGACAGATTTGGGAATCAAGCTGAGCCTAGGTGTTTTGAATGTCTGTCCTTTCTTTCCCAATACCTGAATCAATAATTTATATTAATTGGCAATTAATTAAGTTCCCCAAGCTGAGTCTCTTTTGCCCATTACAATAATTGGTAAGTGATCTCCCCTGTCCTCTTGACCTGTGAGCACTTTTTTCACTTTGTTGTTCCTGTTTTCTGTCCCTCCAACCCCAAGGCATAGGGGCAGTGAGAGTATAGTTGTTCATCTGCCATCTCGGGCCATCCCTTTACAGTGGTAAAGTTTTTAGTTTGAAACTGAATGTTTTGAAAGCAAGGATAAAAATAAGCCTTACTGTTAATTCACCCTGTGGGAAATAACCAGATATCTGTTTTGTATTGGTGGTACAGCAAAGGGAAAAAAAAATGTATAGCAATTAACTAAGGACCATTGTAAAACTCACAGTTTTGTTAATTGTGCAGTCTGACACTCCTCACTGGACTTTTCAAAGTACCAGCTCTTCTGTAGTTGGTTTATTTACAGAGAAATACTGGAATATACAAATCAGCTGATATAAAAGAAAACAAAGCAGAGCACAGGATAATTGCTGAATAATCTGCATAGTGTCTGACTGATCTCAATACGTAATAAATTGTATGCTCCTGTAACAATGCATCTGGAAAACACCTGCACACACCAGGAAGCAGAATTGGCAGCAATGGATTCTTCATGTTTCAGTTCTCTTCATTGCTCACCCAGTAATTCATACATTAACTCTCATATGGAAAAGAAAGACTTGTTATGTCAGCCAGCAGGCTGTTTACCCCTATGGAAATAATCTAGTTCTGATTTCCTGGCAAAAGCCGTAAGACTTTTCCAAGTCTCCCCATTGCCATCTCACAGGCTGTGTGCATTGAAAGTCATTTAAATGATTCTTATCTTTCTGAGAATGACTGCTTTTGCTTGTCTCAGCTGGAGTTAAATCTGCTTCCCTTCAGCTGCCTGTTTTTTCAAGCTTCAGATGTAGCTCTGCTAAGTGCATCAGCAACCATTTTCATCACTTCTACAGAGAGGTGAGTCTATTATGCCACCCCAATACAGTTTACTGAAGCAGTGAAATATTTCATCTTCTGCTTGGAAGAATATCTTCTGCGTGGCCATTTGGACTGCAAGCCTCAGGCTATGAGTGGCTCCAATGGAAGCAGTGGACCATGTTCAGAGAGAGGCCTATGCTCAGGAGCCAGAAGCGATGATGGAAAAAGATACTTGCCCTGTTTTGCAGCCCCATCCTGCTTAAATATCCAAGGAGAGTATGAGGTACATGTCTGGGACAGCTTTTCAAGGAGTTTTACGTCTAGCACAGCAGGCAATTTAGTTGGCAAAGGCATCTCTGAAGATCCTGAAAGAATCAAATGGAAACAAATGGAAGTCTAAGTCACTTCTAACTGCTGTTACATAGGAATAGCTCCAACCTGGGCATCTGAGCTGGCTTTCCTTTATTTTCTCTGTGTGCTTCTGCTGTTGTTAATGGGCACTGCTCTAGAAATGGAGGGCTTATGTTCATATAATGATGGATTACTTGAATGGTCAGTGCAAAGACAGAAGGTACTAATGTGCTTTCCAGCCTTCCTTCAGCTGCTGTAAACATGACCTGATAATACAATCTCCTTACTATCCAGAGATAAGAACCTCTCTCTGAAAACAGTTATGTCCCCAGTCACAGAGACAAGATTGAAATGGTTGATACAGTATAAGAACAGCATAGAAACTCTTAGAGCAGCACTTTGCAAGACCTGTGTTCAAAGGTCATAAACTGTCTTTCATTCCCTTTTTATGAGCTCTTCAAGTCATCAAGGCAACATAGAGCTGTTGTAGGGAGAAATTATCCTTATCCATCATGCTTTTGGGTGACAGTCCTGAAAGGAAGGCACAAACCCAAAACAATAACGTCACATTTTGCCAGAGTCTTCACATCTTTTCAGGTCTTTGATCCAAAACAGCTCAGATGACAAGTACAGACGGGTGTAACAGAATCTTCTGAGTTAGGTCTGAGTCTCCAATCAGTGAGTAAAGCCTTTTTCATTTGAAAGAAAGAAAGAAGTAAATGTTCCATCAGGATTAACTGAGATATTTGTGATTTCTTCCAGCCTGTTATTCTGTGGTTCTCTGATGATTCTGTGATTTTCCCCAAAAGAAGGAAGGAACTAAACAATTCTTTCCATAGGTAAAAAGGAAAGTGGCCCACAAAAATGTTATTACTGGCTTTAAAATAAAAGCTTTGATTTCGTTCTCTTGTTCATTACGGAAGTTTGGTTACTCCATTAGGACTTTCTGAACTAATCAAAATTCTTAGTTTCTTTCGGAGTCTATGCAAAATATTTGCTTTTATTTTACTTCCTAAGGCCTTGCAATCTTACTTCTCTAAAAAAAAATATTGGTTGCCAGTGCAGAAAATCTCTACCTTCAGGTTTTCCATCACTGACAATATTAGCAGTAATGACTTGAATTGCTTGGACTTTCTGACCTGAAAAGACCAAATCAGAACTAATGCTTCCCTAGACTTGTTTTACAGTGGTGCTTGATGACAAACCATTGTGGATCTGGGTGTGCAAAGCAATTAATGGATGTAGTTCTTGTTGATCCTTTTGGTACACCATCAAGCCAAAGCCTCTGGGAAGCTACAGATCACAGCAAACCATGACTCAAAAGAGGAGGGTTTAAAAAAAAAGTGGTATAATATCCTCTGTTGCTACCACTTCTCTGTGTTTTGTAAATGAGATCTACAATTTTCCTGAAACTGCAGAGCAGTATTTGTAAAAATAGCCAAATAAAAATATGGTAAGTTGCTGGTTAATTGGGGACTTTCTGATTTATTTTGTGTTATTGTGTTGTTTTGCCCCTTTTTTCCCCTTATTTATGTGGCAGTAAATGTTATATAGACATATAGTGAGAAAACCAGTCTAAACTTTACAGTGTTAATCTCATTTTTACTGAGTTTTCTGCTTTGTAGAATGGTCATTGTTGTTTTATGTGAAACAAAATGGGGAAGGAAGGCAACATACTATAAAAGATACTTCAGTAGAGCCCAGTGCCTCAACCTGTCCCCCATTTGGTTACTGGTCCCCTTGATTTTATTAGGACATAGCTGTAGTCCAGAGTTGTCTTAGTAGCTACAGAAGGGCCCTTTCATGTAACTTACTGGGAGTGTTGTCAAAACTAAGACCCTCAGAATTTGTGCATTAAATATCATTAAGTAGATATTTTTTACCTCTGAAGCTACAGTGATCTTTTCTCCTTAAACTGTCTGGTTTTAGTACTTAGCAATATTGCTGTTCCAAGAAGTTGTGATCCCTGGCTTTCAATGTAATTTTAAATACATATGCATATATTTTTTGTCTTTGGGGATAGCGCTAGCAAAATGTGTGGCTTATTGTGAGCTATTTATTAATCAGCTAAACTGGAAAAATAAAGGAAACTTTAATTCTTTTATGTTAATAAAATGTTTTAACAGAATGAGATTATTAACTTAGCATAAGAGGTGTCAGAGTTTTCTGTCAGAGCTAAAAATACAAGAAGCTGTTAGCTACATTTTTCAGATATATTTATAAGCAGAAGTTGAAGGAATCATAAAGGGCAATGTGATGGTTCAGGAGTTACTCCTCCCTCTCCCCACCCCACCCCCTCACTTTTGGATTCACCCAGACTAGACTCAGCCAATTGGAAGTTAAGGAATGAAACTTTATATTTACAGCTTAGCACAATATACAAGCAGATATTTACAATATATTATAAATATTTACAGTTGTATACAGTAAAAAGGTAGTACAGAAACACAATGCCCCTCTCAGAGATTGGAGTCCTCAATAGGGGTTCCCAACAACCCTTCCACCTCCTCTCTACACACCAATCTTATCACAGAATTTTCCTTACATGCCAGGTAAGCAGGAAAGATCAGCCAAGAGGGTTAGAAACAGAAATTGATTAGTTGGGTTGTACAGATCCAGCTAGAAGGCAAGGAGAGAGAGAGAGACCAACAGCTCAGACCAGAGCAACTCTGTCTTATCTGTGTTTATCTCTTTACTTTAGTATATCTCAGCAAACTTATGAGTGAAGTAGATATCACCATTGTTTTCTTTCCACAGCCTATAACCCAATTTCTCTTATTAAAATATTCCAATTAACCTCAAACCAGCAATGGCAAATAAAACAGATAAACTGCATCATAATCTAATCTCAAATTAAAATTTCTCTGGCTCTTAAAAGAGAGTATCTGGGGAGCTGCAGTATAAGCCAATGTTGACAGATGGTAGGAGTGATTTTAAAATAGTTGAAGGAAGTGTGTAGGCAAGAGAAAAGGAGATGGAAAAATAAAGGAATAAAGAATCTACACAAGGGTTGTATTGTAAAATATGATGTCAAGGCAGTACGTCAAGATGGATCTTTATTTCTGTAACACTCTTCAGATCCACTCTGATTTAAAAGTAAAACATTTGTTTTCTGCCAGAGCTGCAAGTACAACCCCTCATTCAAAAAGTCATCTGGATTATTTCTGGCCTTGACATTGATAGTTATAAAGACTGCATTTGGAACTCAGCTGAATCTTCTGCTGATGGCATGTGAGCTAGGAAAGAGTCCAGCTCACTGGTGGGGAACTGTATTAGTTCTGCAGATCCAACAAGAATAAAAACACTAAAAACATTATTACTTCTACAGCAACAGAAGCAGAGCATGGGAGAAGGAGATAGAAAGACATTTTCATATGGTCATTTGATCATGACTAGGGAATAAAATCAAATGTACCAACTGTATTCCAAGTGAACAATAGCACATGTTCAGTAACAAAAAGCTGTTAAGTCTCTTGTTTTCTAGTAGTTCCCCAATATTTTTTTTCTGTGCAATGTCTAGAGGCACTGTAACTTGGAGGTCATTAAACAAGATCAAATGTTATCTGTGGTTGTTGACAAACTAAAGGAGTGTTTTGATATTAGAATGGAAGTACTACATTGGATGGGAGCAGGGAGATGGAGAAGAACTTTTTGTGATAAACTGATTATTCCTTCATTCTTGTAGAACTACTCTAGAAGGTTTGCAGGTTATCTTATTCAAGAGTCCTTCCTATGGAAATAAGTATGTGGCAGGACAACAGAGATTGTGACTACAGTTCTATGTTAAATGTACTTTCTAGCATGGATGCTGTATTATTAGCAATTTATGTGTACTATTAGAAGTTTTTAAGCATTAGTCTCTGAAGTTATTTGCAAAGAAGCATAAATCACAACATCACATGGAACGTGATAAACTGCAGTGATTACAGCACTGCTGAGAGCATAAGGAGGGTGCAGAGCACAGGTGGGACCTTTGGTAAGGCTGGGCAGAAAGCAGATGTGTTTTATCCTACTCCCTTGAATACACAGAGGTCATATGTAGCTCCATCCTTCCACTGATGGCAGAGATGCTCCTCTGAGTTAACTTGCAGATAGAAAAGGCAAGAGCAGTTGCCTGAAATACTATTTAGCTGGCTAAAAGCCAATCACCAAATATAGGCAGTGACTTTTTAATCTGTCCCTTTCCTCAATCCTTATATAAACCAAGTGACCCTAATACTATATAAATTGTAAGTGAAGAGAACTTTTTGAAACACAAAGCTGGATGGATAATATCAGTTATCCTGTAGCTTATTAATGCTGACAATTTTACAACTCAAGGTAAACAGTCTTACATTTCCCTGCAGGCAGACAGTGGAACGTGTGACATTACAGAACCAGCTCCAGCAACTTCTAGAAGTGCAGCGGTCAGAGGGCAAAGCACTGCCCACATCCCCAAGGTAAAATGACTGGAATTGTGCTGCAGTCCGGATTTGCATTTTCATGGAGAAGATGTGATCCATCTAGATCAAAGACATGCTCTGTAAAGTAGAAGTGTTTTGTTACCTTGTGGGCTTGGACCTGAGAATTTGACTGTGTAATATTGTGTAAATACTTGAAGTTTTCACTATGACATAAACATTCTGTATTTGGCAATGGAGTGAAAATCAGATTTACAATGAAATAGAATATATTTTGTATTAGATGAATAGCAGAGGATTGTAGAAACCCCTAGGATAATTGCAAAGTTTGACCATGTGGTGGTCCACCATACTTTACTGGCAGCAGTAATTTCATAAAGCGAGTAACCAAGAAAACCGGCTTTCAGATTAATAAGACTCCTTAATGGTTTGTTTGTTTTCTTATATGGCTGTTATTAATACCAAATGATATTTAGATTTAGTAAATTATTGCTGGTACTTTGCAGTATTTAGAACAAGCTACTTTCACATTATGATGTGATTTGGAAGTAGGCATTTGGCCTTGTGGAGGTTGTTTGCCCTTTGAAATATGTAAAAGCCCACAAGTAGGAAACAGTAGTCTCTCCAGTTTTTTTCTTAGCCATCTTTGGTGTTGAAATAACCATTCTAAGTTTTCTTTTTAAGAAGTCCTCCTAATGAGGAGTGGAAGTGGGGTTACATACTCTTCTATTCATTAATGTGGCATCACATTAATGGACTCCATATGAGTAGTGATGAAGAGGATAAGTAACAATAAGCTGAGACAGACAAGTACACTGGAAAGACAGTTTCACATTTTGTATCTGCATTAATTTGGCTGTGGTATTTCCTCTTTTGTTTTTGTTGTGTTGTTTTTTTTGTTTTGGGTTTTTGGTTTTTTTTTTTCTTTAAGCTTGCCATCATCTCCAGCTTCTGGCAAACCCCAGTGGAAACCAACTGAAGCAGATGAATTGTCTCCACCAAAAAATAAGTTGAACACCCAGGATGGGATTCAGATTCTCGGCAGCCTGGGAACTGCTAGTCGTACTCGAGCCAAGATAAAAGATGAGGACTCTGACAAAATATTGCGCCAGTTGTTGGGGAAGGAAATCTCTGAAAATGTCTGTATGCAAGAAAAGCTGACTTTGGAATTTCAGGATGCTCATGCATCTTCCAAGAACGTGAAGAAGATTTTGCCAGAGAAAAGGGAGCTGAAGTTAGCCAGACTGAGGCAGCTGATGCAGAGGTCGCTCAGTGAATCTGACACAGACTCAGCTAATTCTGAGGACCATAAAAACACTCCTGTGAAAAAAACTGACAAACCAAGGCCTCAGCCCATAGTGGAGAGTGTTGAGAGCACAGAGAGCTTGCATCTGATGATTAAGAAACACACCTCGGCAGCAGGACGCCGCTTCCCATTTGGTATCAGGGTCTCGAAGTCTGTGGATGGGCACAGTCCTTCCCCTACTTCGGAGAGCAGTGATCCAGATAATGAAGTCCCATATCAATCTGGTACAGTACCTCAGAGCCAGTTTTGTGGAGACAACTCTCCATCCAGCACGGACAGTGGCACTGCTCAAAAAGTTGCCACCAGTCCTAAGAGTGCTCTCAAGTCTCCATCTTCAAAACGCAGAACCTCACAGAATTTGAAACTCCGGGTAACTTTTGAGGAGCCTGTGGTGCAAGTGGAATTAGCAGAATCAGAACTAAATGGGGAAAAGGAAAAAGACAGGGGCAAAGGACTTGTGCGGGCTCCAACGAGCTCTGGAGAGCCAGTGGGGGACCAGGTGAAAAGGCCGTTTGGAACCTTTCGGTCCATAATGGAGACACTAAGTGGCAACCAAAACAACAACAACAACAACTGTCAAACAGCAAACCTGATCAAAACCTCATCAACTCTGCCTTTTACCTCATTAGGAAGGAAGGCAGCAGACAGCAAAGGAAATCCAGCAGCTGTCACAAAAGGAAGAAACAAACCAGTGAGTGCACTAAAAGAAAGAAGGGCTTTTTTTCTCTTGTCTATTTCAGTAATGAGTAAGTTTGACCACTTCTTCCTCCTGCATTTCTATAACTGAGGAATGCACACAAATACTTTACTATATTTAACCATCCACTGTTTTAGCTTTGGAAGGCATTCCCAAGGAGTGGCAGATCCTACTTGTGTGTTATTAGTGCATATGGTTCACATGTTCAGTGTTCAGAGTTTTCCACAGAGACATGATTCACCTGCAGATGGCGTTTGATGGTGTTCTGAGCGACCTCATGCAATAAAAATGTAACATTTGAATCTGTGGGATTTCTGAGGAGTAAATAACTGAAAGGCTAGCCAGCCAGGATTAATGTGAGGCCAACAGGATAAAAATTAAGTGATAGAATATAGAGAGGAAAATAGCTGAAATGGTCCTTCCTGCTTCTGTGGGAGCTACAGCCAGCACCAAGCTGCTGAAGCTGTCAATACCCCTCTTTGCCCACCCTTCCCTCACAGCAGAGAATTCTTGTCGCAGAAGGTATGGTTTGTACCATAAATGTACTGAATTTAGATCATCCTTCCTCTGTGGTCAACAGAGTGCCCCCATTGGGATCCCTAAAGAAAAAAAAGAGTGGTGTTTTCAGTTAGGAGATTGGCTTTGCTGCTCAAAAGAGAGAAAGAAGATAATACTTTGAATAGATTTATCTTCCAAGGGAAAGGAAGAGGTACTGAATGAAAAGACAGAGGTAGGAAATACTGAGTGCAGTGTACTTGTGGAGCAGAGAGGAGAAGTGCAACCATCTGGAGATACAATAAAGAGTTGAGTGAGAGGGAATGGTAGATGATTTAATCCTCTATGAATAAAGACAGGATAGGAGGATGGAAAGACATTAGGTGAAAGAATAATTTCAGCATGAAAGAAAGGCCAAGAGGAGAAGGAAGGATAGTGAATTATATACTGTAAAAAGTATGACAAATTGGAGAAAAACACTGGAAAATATTGGGCACAGAGAACACAAAATGAATATGGAAAAGGAACAGTGGAAAGAACTGCGAAGCAGTGGGCAGTCCATGTTCGTAGTTACTGCTAGAACAGTAATGCTATATAGCAGAATGTCAAATGAAATTAAAACATCAAAAGAACCTAAGAGAGACCAAATAGCTAACTT
The DNA here is from genome assembly GCA_013396835.1 of Psilopogon haemacephalus. Taxonomy (NCBI): domain Eukaryota; kingdom Metazoa; phylum Chordata; class Aves; order Piciformes; family Megalaimidae; genus Psilopogon; species Psilopogon haemacephalus. Next base: position 41,060 of record VWZI01026691.1, on the reverse strand, counting down.
GAAGCGGGACTGCATTTATTAGGGTTTACTCAGAATCACAATCTGAACTACAGATTTAAGCCTTTATAGATCTTACACCACATTGTCCAGCAGCTGATTTAACGTAGTATATTCATAACACAACAGCAATTTGTAGATTTTTAGTGACAACGAAAAGACAGTTGGTCTTCTAAAATATTCTGATAGACTGCAAGGTCATGAGCAGTGTTCATAGTACCCTAAGAAATTCAAAGAGTTGGGTGAGGTATTGACACAGTATAAAACATATTTTGTCTGTGAAAAAGCCATGTTTGCATGTAATTGTTTCCAGCATTGAATTGTGGCAGGAATACTTTTTGCACCAGCCCAAAAGACCACAGCACACATCTCAAAGATTTACTAACTGAAAAGGAAATCTGTTACAATGCTGTAGTTAATATTTGACTGCATGTTTTGGTAGACTTGCATCTTGTGAATGTGGTAAGCTCAGTGCATGTCTTTGACTGATGCGATGTTGTACTTCCTTAGGGTCCTTACTTCAGCTACACCAGTCTTTCCTCTAGCACGCTGAATGAAGAACTTCTGTGTAACTATGCTTGGTATGTGCTTATGCTTGGTGTCACATCCCTCTCCCTTTGTTTGTTTTTCTTTTTTTCAAATTGCATGTGTTTGTTAACTTTATTCATAAATAAAATACTCCATTTGATTGACTCGCAAGAAGGGAAATAGATGAACGTGTAAATTCCTAGAAAAGTAGAAATTTATGATCATTTTCTGCTGATGTCACAGTTGAACTGGCTACAGGATGTCAGTTCCAAGCAAGTATAGAAACTATTCATACTTGTAAATCCACCAGGGAGTACAACACACTTTGGCTAGGAATTCCACCTCTGTTGAATGAAAGTCAAGTACCAGATGAGAATGGAAATTAAATTTCCTCTCTTAAGGAGAGCAGAAAAAGAACCACGGTTAATCTAAATGGAGTATGGAGAACATGAGGTAGAATGCTGTACTTTAATTTTCCAGTGGTCTTGTATTTTCACAGGTTTTTCTTACTGTCCCTTAGGCTGTTTTTTAAAAGTCTAAATTTGCCTGTTCAACCTCCTTGATTTAGACATATTCCATCAGGACTACTCAGGCAGATAGAGGCAAGTCCCTCAAGGTTCATAAAAACCCTGGGGGAAAAAACCTTCCAAAGCAAAAAAACCCACATTTTACAAAATTAATAAGCAAATGCTTTCATTTTTATTCAACTTTTAACATTCATAAATTCTTGTGATGATTTTTTGTGTGTTAAACTGAGATTTTAAATCTTTAATTAGGCTTGAAAATGATGGTTGTTCACACCAAAATTATGTAATTTTAAAACACTTCTGGTAAAATTATAAAATGGTAATTTTGGAGTTTGGGAGCCTACAAGTCAGGCTTTTATAAGTGTCTAATAAATTCCTTGAGCTCACTTGTTTTCTAATGCCAGCACCTTCCCATACTTAAAAAGTCAATTTCCATAAGAGACATAGGAGTCTTGTTCTGAAGTCACTGGTAAAGTGTATGTGAAGCCAAAAACAGAACTCCTGCACAACAGCAGTTTGAGGGAGCAGGAGTGGGCAGCCTCCAGTCAAAACACCCATCTGCCTTTCCAGATTGTAGAGTAATAACAAAATTGCTGATCTTGACCCTCGTGTTAGAGCCTTACCCTGGCTGTAGCCAGTTGTTGCAGTTCAGTAGTGCCTTGTGTAAGTGCTCTTGTGTGAGGAAACCCCTGGCAGCATGACATTTCCCCAGAAGCTATGACCGACAAGGCATGCCCAGCTGCCACTGCAGAGCCACAGAGCCACCTGCTGTGAGGGTAGATAAAGTCAACCTTTGCAAATTTGATACACCCTATCCCACGCTGGAGTGAATTTCAGATGTGCAGGACAGGTTGGAATAGTTTGTTTCCTCTTGGAAGCATTAGGTAACTTCTTGCGTATTACAACCCAAGGAAATTCTTGTGCATCTTTCATGTTTGCTAGTGAATGGTTCTTTCCCACAATTTAAATCATCTGACCTCTGCAGCACATTAAAGTATGCAGTAACTCACCAGATCAATACCAATGGCTTAACTGCTATAGCTGCAGCTGCAGCTGCAAAAATCACGTCATGCATCAGGAGCAATCAGCAGGATCTACCATCGGGTTTGCATCAGGTTGTAATCTCAGCATGCTTCTAAAATAGTAAGCAGATCTAAGCTAACACTGCCAGACCTAGTGCTGGATATAGTACTGTTTCAAATACATAACCTACAAAAAAGGATGTGTACCTGTATGTCCAATAAAACAGTTAACAGTTCAACCTAGTCCAGTATGAAAGTAATTTAGGCCTTGCCCCACACAATTTTCAGTTGTTCTGCTATGAACTGTTATGATTGTGCACCAGTGCCTGTTGCATGAGGGGGATGTGTAGTGCCTCTGTGGTGATTGTAGACCAGAATAAAGCTATTCTTGCTTACGGTAATCAAGCTCACAAGGATGTGAGTTTAAGGCAAAACTTTGATACACATACTCTTGCCCTTTGCTGCTGGTTTTTCACCTCCCACTAGTACCTCTAGTTGCTGTCATTTGCAGCAACAAGCCAGCAAGTCATCACTGCATTGTAATAGTTTTACTGTTTCACTAGTAGTTACTAAAAATGAACCTGTCAGCCTGTTTGGAAGTTGCTGAGGGCTGGATGTTTAATCAAAAATCATTCAGCTGGGAGGTTAATCAAAGAGAGGGAATTCAGAACAATGACATCTTAAGAAGTGAAGAAACAGTGTTTAAGAGTACTTAGAGTTTAAATTTTTTACTTTAACTGGCAAGCTGTCATTTGAGTCTGACACACAATAGATAGATTTTAAAATGTATTTTTTTATTACAGTTCACATAGTGTGGAAATGGAGACACACTTTGGAGAAATTATCCCTGTCAGTTTATCTAATAAAATCTTACTGAACAGAGATTTTACTTTAATTGCAGTGTTAAAAGATACAAGCTCCATGTCAAAAAGAAATACTGCTTGCCTTTTTCTTTTCCTATGGCCTATGCCTCTATTTTCTGTGTAAGTAAACATGTAAAGTAAGTCTAATTAATTGATCTTTTCAAAGTGTTTTTTCCTGATGACGTTTAATGAGGACTAAAGATTTCTTTACAAGTGCAGTCAGAAAAAAAAATGAGATCTGTCTAATGTTTGTTGTAATGGATCCTTTTTATCACTGGTTCTTTTCCCTAAAGGAAAATTTTGACATTCTGTCAATTATTACCATAACAATTTGAGAATGTACTAATTGGCTTCCACTTTTGGTTTTAGAGTAGGAGCTACAAGAAGTTCACTGAGAAGCCCCTGTACTAAAAAGTATTTTGTGTAGTGTGTGTTTAGAGAAATAAGCCCAGAATGAAGGGTTAATTCAGAATTCAGTACTTGCAAATGGATTAAAACAGGGTAAACAAATGCAAGACAAATCCCTCTATGTTGTTTGCATTACAGTGGATAATTTTCTTCTTTTTCTCTCTAGGCTTGATGACACTAATAGGACAAGCCAGAAATCCAACAGTCAAAAGAGTACTGATGAGCCAGAGATGCAGGAATTCTTCCTCTAAACCACATCTTTTGATGTCTCACTTTGATGAAGTACCTGAAAAACATCCTTTTGAAACACTTATATGAGACATAACACTTACTGGCAAAACGATGGCTGTTAGGATGCCTTAATTTGTAGCAGTTAGACCACATACAAAAGTTTTTTATGATATATGTGTATACGTAACTTGTTTGTAAGTTGTGCCGTGTAAAGGCATGGGTGAGCAAAAATAACAATTTGAAAATTGTTATGACACAGGCAACCTCAAAAATGTTTGTTGGGCCACAGAACACATTTTGTACTTTGTGTCTTGCATGGGTATATTGTCATATATCTTATTTCCCTTTGTCAAAGATTCAACCAGGACTCTGCCTGCTCAGCTCCTCAGTGAGACCAAGGCAAAAGCATTGATTTTTTTTTTTTTTTATATTTTTTGTCTGTTTTTATTTTTTTTAGCTTTTTTTTTTTTTTTTTTTGGTTTTTTTTTTCTTTTTTTTTTTTTTTTTTTTTTTTTTTTTGTAAAAAGGAAATAAAGACTGTGTTAATAGGATACACTGAGTGCAGATACTTATACTTCACGTTATCATCTTTTAAGTATTTAATTGATCTTATTGGTGTTCACTTGATAATGAGACAATGTCCAGTACTAGGATTTTCGTATATTAAGATGAGTTAAGAACTGCTTTAATGTTTAGTGGTTCCTTTTACAGCTTTAAGATGTGCAGAAATTAGAAGAAAGCATAAATGCAATTTTAAGTTACTGTTTATTGTTACTTGCCAAACACTGGCGATGTGCTCAGCTCTGCTCAAATTACCAAGTAATCTGCTAAGACCTAGTCCATATACTCTCAAACCTGTCATGATCTTTTTATTAATTGTTCTTTGAACCTTTCCGAGAAAATGCAATCTCTCACTGAATTCAGTTTGTTTCAGGTAAACTCTGAGTACATTTTGCAAATGTGTCCTACAGCACAACATGCAAAAGCAGACTACTAAGCAGTCTTGACACATTTATGTCACGTGTACATTTATATTTGGTTTCTTTTTATCCTGTTTCCATTTGAAGACTGCTATAATTTGATGAGAAGGATCCAAATATGTGAGGGTTTATTTTGCTGACTCTTCTGGTAGAACCCAGGGAGGTTATAGGAATCTTGCATAAGGAGGTTATAGGAATCTTCCTATCCTGAAGACAATCACACAATCATCAAATGGTTTGGGTCAGAAGGGACCATTGCAGATTCACAGATTGCACTGGATTGGAAGGGACCCCCAAAGGTCACCTGCAAATAGACCAGATCTTGAATGTAAGCAGGGATGGTGCATAAGCCACATCTATCAGCATCCTCTTTCAGTATCTTACCACTTTCATTATTAAGAACTTCTTCCTTATGTCCAACCTAAATCTACTCTGCTCCAATTTAAAACCATTGCCCCTCCTCCTACCTCTTTAAAGATCATATTGTTCCAACTTCCCTGCAGTGGGCAGGGACATAAAAAATACTGAGACTATGTAATTTAATTTCCTGCAATTGCAGAACTAGTGATTAAAAATGTGGGCACTCAAGAGCATTTTTATTAAATACAAGGATTTTTAGTAAGTAGAAGGAACTAGAAGGTAAGAGGTCCAAGACAGCTGGCCAACATGCAAGGACCACTTCTTCTAATCTCAGGATCAGAGCATACAAATAGGTAGGAAATTGAGAAGGGAAGCCAGAAGACCTGTGTGGTTAGATAGGAAACTGCTGGGCAAACTTAAGTGGAAGAGGAGAGTCTATAGATCATAGAATGAGGGGCTGGCCACTTGAGAATAAGACTTTTGTCAGAGGATGTAGGGAGACAGCTAGGAAAGCTATGGCCTCCTTGAAATTAAACCTTGGAAGGGAGGTCAAGGACAACAAGTCTTCTTGAAATACATAGCAGAAAAAAATAAGGCTGGAGGCAATGTAGGCCCCCTGCTGAATGAGGTGGGTACCCTGGTGACAGGATACAAAGAAGATACTGCCATCTTTGTCTATACTGATGGCACTGTTCTCAGGAGCTCCAGACCCCCTGAGGACATCAGGATAAAGGAGAAGTCTCCCTTAGTTGATGAGAACTGGGTTAGGGAACAGGTAAGTAATTTGCACATCCATAAATCCATGGGTCCTCATAAGATGCACCTGCAGGTGCTGAGGGAGCTGGCAGAACTCATTGCTAGGCCACTCACCATCACTGGTAAATTGTGGGGCACAGGAGAGGTCTCTGAGGACTGAAAAAAAAGGAAATACCACTCCAGTCTTCAAAAAGGGCAAGAGGGATGGTATATGTAGCTATAGACTGGTCAGCTTCACCTCCATCCCTGGGAAGGTGATGGAGCAACCTATCCTTGGTGACATCTCAAGGTATATCAAAGACGAGAGTGATTAGGAGCCATCACCATGGTTTTACCAAAGGGAAGTCATGTTTGACCAACCTGATAGCCTTTTATGAGGACATAACACAGTGGCTAGATGATGGTAGAACAGTGGATGTGGTTTATTTCAGTAAAGCATTTATTTGACACTGTCTCCCACAGCATCCTCCCAGCTAAACTGAGTCTATGTGGTCTAGGTGATTGGGAAGTGAGGTGAATGTGAACTGGTTGAAGGAAAACAATTAGAGAGTTGTGGTTGATGGGCCAGAGTAAGGCTAGGTGGAGCCCAGTAACCAGTGGAGTCCCTCAGGTGTCAGTACTGGGACCAGCTCAGTTCAATATATTAATTGACAACCTGGATGAGGGCACAGAGTGCACTGTTCAGCAGGTTTGCTGATGACACCAAATTGAGTGGAGTGACTGACACACGAGAAGGCTGTGCTGCCATTCAGTCAGACTTAGGCTGGAGAGTTGGGCAGGGAGAAATTTAATGAAATTCAACAAAGGGCAAGTGTAGAGTCTTGCACCTGGGAAAGAACAACCTCATGGACGAGTATAAGTCTGGGACCTGTTGGAGAGCAGCATAGAGGAGAGGGGGTCCTAGTGGATGAAGGTTGACCATGAGCCAGCAGTGTGCTCTTGTGGCCAATGCAATTCTGGGGTGTAGTAGAAGGGCTGTGGTTAGTAGATTGAGAGAGGTTTTCCTGCCCCTCTCCTCTGCCCTGGTAAGGCCACATCCAGACTATTGTCTCCAGTTCTGGGCCCCTCAGTTCAAGAAGAACATGGAACTACTTGAAAGTGTTCATCAAAGAATCACAAAGACGAGTAAGGGAGTGGACCATCTCCCTTACAAGGAAAAGCTGAGGGAGCTGGGTCTCTAGCTTGGATGGGAGGAGACTGAGAAGTGGCCTGATTAATGTTTATAAATACACCAAGGGCTAGTGTCAGGAGAACAGAGCCAGACTCTTCTCAGAGATGCCCAATGATAGGACAAGAGGCAATGGGTGCAAGCTGGAGCATAGGAGGTTCCTTGTGAACATGGATAACTTTTTCACTGTGAGGGTGACAAAACAAATAAGTAGCCTGCAAGGAGAAGTTGTGAAGTCTCCTTCTCTGGAGACATTAAAAATCTGCCTGGATGCACTGCTGTGTGATCTACTCTAGGTGATCCTGCCTTGGCCGGGAAGATTGACTAGATGGTCTTTAGCGGTCCCTTACAACCTCTAGTTTTCTGTGATTCTGTGGGTTTTCTTTCTATGCAATTTTTCTTGCCTATTTTTTGCAGCATTCATCTTGAACACTGGGTTTCATTTCTGATTGGTGAGAAAAGAGAGGGTTCCTGAATATGATTCACTGTAGCTGTTATAGATATCTCATTTATAGGAGTGCCAGTGCCATACTACTTACTAGAGGGGAAGATAAGGTAGTAGAGTTCTTGGAATAGTTACTTAGTATTTGGATGTCTTTAATTAAGTGATATAAATATCTTAATTTTGGTTCACTTTGGAGTGATGTCACATTTGGCCCGGACCAAAATGACAGAATGCCCCAGGCATGCTGCTTGTAGACTTCCCATAATCACAGTCTACTACTGGATAAAATGGAGCCAGTTGAGAGATCAAAAAGAAAACAGCCCACCAAGTATAAATAACAAAAGTATGCAGTTACTGAAATAAAGTTCTGAGTTTCTTTCCACAGTTCTTATCTGTCACTTGGCAACACTTTGATTTTTGAGCTCAAGTAATAACCCTAGCACTCTAGCTGACCTGAGTTATGTTGTTTAAAGAAACAACCCAACTTCCAAAAATATCAGCCAGAAACCTCTAACAGGGCCTCCTGTCATCTGTGTGTATATGAAAAATCTGAATGCAAAGTGAGCAGAGACACATGTACTGCAATTGCCAGAGTGCTGAAAGAGAGCATAAGGAGACATCCTCTGTCTGTTAGATGGGTTTAAAACAAATTGATAATTTTCATTTTTGAGAGTGTGATGAGTGTTACATTGTGGTCATATGAATGACAGAAGCAGCAATCCTGCTGAGTGATCTTGGCTGACTGGAGATGTGTGAAGCCTGCCGTAGCTATCTGTAGTATCTCTCTGAAACAAGGGACGAAATTGAACTTCCGTGAAAGAATTTGGAACAGATCAAAGTATAATTATTGTCAAGTCCTAGAAGAAAGAAAATGGCCATTCTGGAGACTGAGAATTTAAAAGTCACCTGTCTTCTACAGGTTAGCAATTTCTACATTGTATATTCTCATACAGTACATGGTGAATCAAATTATGCAAGTTTTGTAGGGCAGCTGAGATTACTAAATGAGATTGAAGATGGCATACCAGAAGATGTTGAATGTCTGTGCCTGCAGATATTCACCAGGTAATTGATGGTGTGTCACAGACCCCCATCCCACATGACTGTGTAACTGAATACAGCTGAGGAGGGCTGGGTGTTTTGAGTGAGAGCTACTTGGCTCCGGAGCACGTTGGGGCATAAAGAAGCTTCACCCCTAGCTAACACAAAAGAAAGGCCAACTTGATGTAAGCATTAAAAGTAGTGTCTGGAGGGTTTTATTCCTGGAGAAGGTAAATACATGCTGCGTTAACTGCTGATTTTATTCTTTCTAATTTGTAGGTTCTTCCCTGCCTAGGGCCCCAAAGCCTACACGTAGTACACTGATGTCATGCCTATTAAAGAAATGCTGATTCTGTGATCTTCAGCTGGCTGAAGCATGTGCGCTGCATATTTGTATCCTTAGTAGCTATAGAATCCAGGTGCCACAGTTCCTTCTGTTTGGTTTATAATTCTCCAGACAGAACCCTCCTGGCATGAGTCTAAGTCAGGCTTCTGTTAGCACAAGCATTTCCCAGAGGCAGAAGAGCTTATCAGGTATTTTCCAGAAAACACCTTCAGAAAAATAACAGTCAAAGTTTTGAGCAGGAGCACAAATCCCTATTGATTGCAACCTTTGGTGGAAAAAGTATGGCCCTGTCCACTCAATTCACTACCTTCTTCTGATCAGAAATTTCTAACTGGATAGTATGTCCCAGAAAAACTGTGAATACCACAGATGCAAAGAAACACCTTCCATGTTCTGTCACTCAGCTTCAAAAATGCCACAATAAGACATTTCTGTATGTAAATTTGTGTCCTTTATCAAATGAAGTATTGCCAGCAGGTCAAGGGAGTGATTCTCCCCTCTGGTGAGACCCCTGCTGGAGTACTTTCTTCTGGAGCCCCTATTACAAGATATGAACATGATGGAATGTGTCCAGAGAAGGACCTCAAGGATGATGAGAGGGCTGAAGCACCTCTCCTGTGAGGACAGACTGAGAGTGTTGAGGCTGTTCAGTCTGGAGAAGAGAAGGCTCTAATGAGACCTTATAGTGGTCTTCCAGTATCTGAAGGGTGCCTACAGAAAAGCTGGCAAGGGACATTTTAGGATGTCAGGCAGTGTTAGGACTAGGCAGAATGGAGTAAAACTAGAAGTAGATAGATTCAAACTGGATGTTAGGGAGAAGTTCTTCACCATGAGGGTGGTGAGACACTGGAGGAGGTTGCCCCATCTCTGAAGGTCTTTAAGACCAGACTGGATGGGACTCTGAGTAACCTGATCTAGTGTGAGATGTCTCTGCCCATGGCAGGGGAGCTGGAACTGGATAATCCTTGAGGTCCCTTCCAGCCATGACAACTCTATGATAATCCTGTGGTATTTCTTCTGTAGTGCTGTACCAGAGGTGATAAGTAGAATGTTGGAAAGCAGTACTGCATTTTCTTTCTCTTGGTAGTCTCTGGTATTCCGCTTTTGAAGAATGAAAATAATTTTCTAAGAGCCTTGTCTTTCATGGGTACCTGATTTATTTGCATGCCTCTGGTATTGGAGATGGGCAGCATACAGATGCATGTGGTATTAAAACCACAACTGTGGTACTTCATTTCATCACCAGGAAGATGGGCTATGCTTTGTCCTGCATTAGTAGAGCAGATTTTTAGTAATATTTTAGTTGCTTTCCAGTGTTCATATGAGAGGGTGAATACACTGGTTTGCCAGGCTGCTAATGAACAAACTGACTGTAGTCATCAGACTAGTTAGATGAAAGATATGAAGGAGACAAGTTAGACAAACAGTTTAGATGTCACTACACTGCGCCTGTTATTCAGAAACCTCCTCATGACATCAAGCTGATGTAAGATCAATAGCATAACAAAATGTGATTGACAGCGTAACAGTTAAAAAGAAAAAAGCTCCAGTATACACTTAGTTATATCAAAATGGTAACAACTGTCTCAGAAATGTGTTCTGTGAGAACTGATGTGTTGCGTGTTTCATCAGCATCATTCACAGCGATGTCAGAATGTGACCATACAATACAGCTGAAAGTAAAAACGTCTGCACATCATACACGTTGTATGGATTACTTAATGGACCTCATGGTGAGACAACTTTTATCTGCACATTGACTATGGTTCAGCTCCTAGTACCCTTAAAATAGGTCTTAGCCTCTTAAAAATCTACTTGATAAAAAATTGGACAAAAAGGTCTGTGAAAAATGTAGTTCCTGCATTTGTAGCATCAAATAGCAAGAGTTAACTGTCTCAGGAAATAGTTTCTTATTGACAAAATTTCTTAAATTTTGTTGCATTTCCTATTGCAAGTTCAGAAATGTTTTTCCTAACTGTACAGCAAGCATGCCCAAGTACAGCCTGTTACACAATTAGGTTTTGTATAACGTTGTTTCTCTGTTTAAAAATGCATTTGATGTTGCAAGTAAGAACACAACAGTGCATAAGAAGTACCGCACATAACCTGTAAACCAATTGTCTGTCAAGACACAGAACTATGTTCAGCAAAAATTGCCCTAGTGAAGAAGCCTAAGTACTGCATAACCTGCAGTTCCTGCTCTGCTCAATATCACCTTCTTGTGTACACCAGGAATTCTGCTGCTTCCTAATATGATGCACAACCTTTTCCAGATAAAGAAAGGGTGCTTCCTATGCAGCACCCACCGTGCATCCTCCTTGCACACATTCAGTCATACATCACCAGTGCTCCAGATATTCTGGATTTCATTACATGGACTGCTTTTCTCTAATTGCTTTTTGTATATGGACAGCTGTAAATACTAGCTCAAGCCATCCGTTTCCTGAAGAAAGCGTGACCCTTTGTTTTTGACCTCTGCACAGCCACTTCCTTTGCTGCTCTCAATTGCTAGGTGTTTTGCCAGTGTGCTTATTGGCAAGCAGTGTACAGGAGGAAGGAAAATAATTATTCTGGAAATATTTGTGAAACTGATAAGAAATTCTGAGGCTGCTAGAATGCAGAGCTTGCTTTTACACATCTCTTTTGTCAGTCAGCAGTACTGCTCCAAGGGGGATGCAGGGGGGGGATGAGGGGGTGGGGGGGTGGCAAAAATCATATGGTTCTGGAAAGGACAAGGCCTGAACGTAAATTTACAGGTAGATGTTTGACAGATATTTTTACAACCTTGGAAAATTGCAGAGTAGGGTTTTCTCCATTCAGAAAAGCTGTGTCCCAGCCATTTACATAGCCGTCTGCATATACATGCAGACAGATAACTGTACAGGCATTCAGACAAAGAAGATGATTTTTACATTTCTCTTCCTAGCAGAAGATATGGACAGCAAGTCTCCTAAAAATTGTATTAAATGATGAAACACAGAAGTACAAAAGTGCAAAGCTCTGAGGAGACATTTGTTACTGTCCAGAAGAAAATAAAATATTTTTCAAAAAAAGGCATGTGACACAGACAAGACAAGAGGTTATGTGTTAGCAAAACTTTCTACAAGTAATGATAGCACTGGAATCAATAGCCTGCAGTAAGACGTGAGAGAGTTGTAATTGGAGGATTTTAAGAACAGGTTGGAGGAAAAAGAATGTCAGAAATTACATGCCCGCAAACCATCAGAAATGCCACGGGCTAAGCAATTGGACTTGGATGGCCTCCTGAGATTTCTTTCAGGATGTTCTTTTTTAATGGGTCTGTTATTCAATTGTGGCAGAATCCGCTTAAGAGAGAAAACTCTTGGTGTCTTTACAGCTTGGTCCTTTTATAGCATTGCCAAGAAAACCAACAACTCTGCCAGAGACTGTGATATGCCATTTATTATCTGAGAGTACTGATTAAATAGTATCCACATAGAAGTCCGCTAGGAATCAAATAGGTGGTGTAACTTTAGTCTTCTTTGAAAATATCTACCTGAATTGTGGGCACTTACGAAGTATGTGTCTGGTCCATCAAGGAACCAGACAAAATCCTTTTGTTTAGGGCAAGGCCGCTTTTCACTAGGGACCAGTTTTTTGCGCTGTAAGAAAAGGTTCTTCTACAGGCTACTCAAATTTCACTGTTCACGTGGTAGTAGCACAGTAGGAAAGAGGAGCGGTCACTCAGTGAGCGTTTGTTGAAAAGGAATAGCCTGCAGCAGCAACTAAAGGGACTCATTTTGGTGAAGAGAAGTTACACAAGAAAGCTGATAGAGCAAGTGTAGGGTGAGAGCATGGCCATTCTGGGAGTGATCTTAGTCCTGTGCTTACCCCTCAGTTCCTGTGTTGCTCAGACATGGATTCCGTTTTATCTCCCTTGCTGGAGATGCACATTAAAAAGCATTCTACGTATGTGAATGACATAAATAATCCAGTGATAAATTGTTGAATATTCAGCATGAAAAAAGTGTACTGGCAAAGTGCTCTTGAATGCCAGACTTGCTGCTATCAGGTTTTAGGGGCACTCCCACCTCTCATTCAGCAGTAGCCACTACTGTTTCCACTGCCCTGACACCTGCAAAGTGACAGCAGTGCTAATGCACTGCACATCTACCTCTGTTACCAGCATTTGGAACAAGGCCTGTGCAGAAAATAAGAGCCACAGTGAAAAAAAAAGGCAAAACAACAAAACCCAACCTACAAATACATCAGAAAGGTGTTGGTAAATATTTTTTTGTTGTTGTTTCTTAGAGAGAAATGTTTGCAAGATGCCACTGGGTAAGTATGTTTCCAGCTGTCTCTCTTGGGTACCTTGTTCTGCTCACTGTTTACTGCTGGTGTCAAGGGCTGATTCACTGATTTTGCTCAGGAAGGTGTCACTTGACTACACACAATAAGATTTGGTAACACCTGTGTTGGTCCAGGTCTTTTATTTACCTAGGCAGTACCAGGTAAATTAATCAGCCTAGGTCTTTTGCTTCTAGGAGTTATGATGCCTGGCAATTCTCCTAGGAGAGCCAATAAGCTTTATCTTTGAAGATTTACACTCCAAATCAGTGGTTGAGGCAGCTGCATTTGTATGAATTACTTTATGAGACATTGATAATGAGATTACCCTTTAGAACACCCCTTACAGATGATTTTACAGTTCACAGCTGTACCTTGACTTCATAAAATCTTAACAGGAGAAAGAAGCCTTTTTCAAAATCTATAGACTAAAATTGTTGCATCCCCTGGGAATACGTTTGCAATAAATAATTTAAAATGCATTGCTAAAAAATATATTAAAATATACAAGCAGTGCTGTATGTAAAGTGCTGACTGTTCTCACCTAAAAGTCACTTGAATGTCTTACAGGCTTGAAAGTGGCTGCCCAGTGTGTTTCCAGGCTTCTTCTTCTCCTAAGCTGCTTTTCAGAATCTATTTTCTCTAGAAAATGGTTAGCCACACTCAAAGGCATATCTAATTCTACAATGGAAAATTGCCATCCAGTGACATCCAGTGTCAGCACTGTAGATAATTTTTGTGAGTTCCAGTGGAATTGGGCTGTGTCTTCACAAAAGTGACAGTGCTAAATGTTAGCAATTTTTTAAAAGAGTACTCCAAAACATTAAAAGACATTGAACAAAGAATAGTCATGAAGAAATTTCAACATAGGTATCCAAGCTGAAAACTTTTGCTGTCTTCATATGAATGAGCTAAGCAAATGCTGTAAGAGCGTCCACGCTAGAAGAAACAGGGGAAAAATAAAATCTTTGTAGCCTGGAGTAATAATAATAATAACAATTTAAAAAATAATCCAGACCCCAGCATTCATTCTCCTTTAGTATTTATAATACTCTTACAACTAATATAAAATGTTCATGTAGTTAATTAGACAAAAGATCTATCAGGATCAAATGTTTATGTATGTTCCAAATTGTTTGGAGTTTTTATTTATAATAAAGTTTGTTATTGAAAACATAGTGGCACTTGCTCTTTTTTAATTTCTCATTTCCCCAGGAAATAGATTTGCCATAAGATAAATAGCAGACATCTTTATGTAGCTGATATTCTTTCCATCTTTCACATATGCTTTCTACCTTTTTTTTTTTTTCTTCAATAGAAAGGAAACATTTGTACTTCAACATAAAATTTTAAAACCAGAATCTGAGTGTGATTAACAGGTCTGTTACATGTTCTGAACTGGTTTTAAAAGTGACCCAACCCATATCCAGCAGAGGCTAAGGATAAGAGAGTTTGGTGATTATTAAAATCAGAGAGATTCAGACACTTGGTGATCTGTTTTCCTGTCTCAGAGAAATGCTTGTCAGCCAAGAAGCTACTTCATGGTTCTCCTGCAACTGTGGCTTTTGAAACTGTTGGAAGTCGCCATCCCAGACTGTTAAGTCAGATGTTGGATCAGAATGAATTTATTCTCAAAGAGAGTATAGGGGTCTAGAAAGAAGAGAAAACAATTTCTAACAGAGAATGGTAAGTATGTACATCTGGGAAGAATTATGTAATATGTAAATATGTATTTGTGTAATATGTGAATATGTAGTATGTAAATATGAGAATAATTTAAGATGATGCAGAGGTATAAGGTACAGCTTGGCAGCTCCAATATCACAGAGGTATAAGGTAGAGCTTTTGTGCTCTTCTAATACTTATGTAGTAAAACGTGTCAGCCAAATATTCAGAGTAATGGTAACCTCAAAGCAGTGAAAGTATACTGTGTAAGGCACCAGGGAGCTGTTTAAGAAATACTTCACTTAAAAGCCTTTTTAGGGCCAAAATTTCCTAATGATTCATTTAGAATTTGATTCAGCATAAGTTTGGAAAGATAGAATCACAGAATTGTTTTGGTTGGAAAAAGCCTCTAAGATCACCAAGTGCTACCCTTGATCTAACACCACCATGAGCATTAAGCCACGTCCCAAAGTGGCATGTCCACATGTTTCTTGAATGCCTCCAGGAATGGTAACTCCATCACCTCCCTGAGCAAACCTATTCCCATGCTTGATTGCTCTTCCAGTAAAGAAATTTTGCCTAATATCCAGTCTAAACCTCTGCTGGCACAGCTCCAGGCCATTTCCTTCTGACTCTATCACTTGATACTAGAGAGGGGACTGATCCTCACCTCACTACAACCTCCTTTCATTAAATTACAGAGAGCAAACATTTTATAAGTCAAGTTTAGCCTTTGAACATCAAAATTGTATTTTAAATCCATTACCTGCAAAATTATAAGTCGACAGTAGCATTACCCGAAGAGAAACTATGCTATTGGTTTCTATATTCTGTGCTTCTATGTGCCACTTCAAGTATGACCTGATCCAGGGCTTTAGAGTGTGTCTACCTCTGTATCTTTAATGCAGTTCCCAGCTGCTGGCACTGAAGTATTACAAAAAAGTTTTTCAGAAGTCTCTTGACAAAGTTATTACTGCAGGGAACAAGCTGTCAAAAATTAAGGTTTGCAGGGAAGAAGCAGACGTATCTTGATGCAGTCACTTGGGGTTTGAGTAGCAGATGAACGGTATCTCTGTGGAGCACGAGTGACAGAGAAGCAAGGGTGGCTGGAGAGCCTCGGAGGCACTTGCTGGCGTGTGGGCTTGTTGATCACCAGAGGGAGACAGAGCGTGTTACATGCCAGGACAGCGCTCCAAGTGCTGAGCGATGCTCAGGGTAAAGGGACACACTACGCGAGTTTCCGAAACAGTGACAGCTAAGCGAATTAAGGATACATCACTACTTTGCTCTTTCCTCTTTAAGGGTGGGTGTGCATATGACACGAAATAGAAGAGTAGCTTCCCATCTGTTGAGAACAAAATAGGCTTGAATAAGGGCAGAGTTCCAAGTAGTAATTTTCATCCTAAGTTCACAGAATCACAGAATGTCAAGGGTTGGAAGGGACCTCAGCAGATCATCCAGACCAGCCCCCCACCAGAGCAGAATCACCTATACCAGATCCAGGCAGGGCTGGAATATTTCCACACCCCTCTTGGCAGCCTCTTCCAGTGTTTTGTCACACTCACAGGGAAAAAAATCTTCTTCGTGTTTACCTGAAACTTCCTGTGCCTCAGCTTCCACCCATTGCCCCTTGTCCTATCATTGGGCATCACCAAGCAGAGCCTGGTTCCGTGCTCTTGCCACTCACCCTTTACATACGTACGTGAATGAGGTCACATCTCAGTCTCCTCTTCTCTAGGCTAAAGAGCCCCAGCACCCTCAGTCTCTCCTCATAAGAGACATGTTCCATTCCCTTAATCATCTTTGCGGCTCTATGCTGGACTGTCTCAAGTAGTTAATGCAATGCTGTGCTGGTTTTGGCTAGGATAGAGTTAATTTTCTTCATAGCAGCTAACATGGAGCTGTGTTTTGGATTTGTGCTGAGAACGATGTTAATAGCATAGGAATATTTTAGTTACTGCTGAGAAGTGCTTACACTGTCAGAGCCCTTTCTGTTCCTCATACCACCCCCAACAGCAAGTAGGTGCACAAGAAGTTCAGAGGAGACATCCCAACTGACAAAAAATATGTTCCAGACCACATGACACCATGGTCAGCAATAAAACTGTGAGGAGGGAGGGATGTTCAGAATTGCCTTCCCCATTACACATGACAGAGCTCTGCTTCACGGAGATGGCTAGACACCTGCCTGCTGATAGAACCAGTGAATGGATTCCTTGCTTTGGTTTGCTTGTGCGTGTGACTTCTGCTGTACCTTTTAAACTCTCTTTATCTCAACCCATGAGTTGTCTCATTTTTACTCTTCTAACTCTCTTCCCCATCCCACTGCAGGGGAGTGAGTGACAATGTGGGGCTTAGTTGGGTTTAAACCACAACAACTTATGCAAAAAATGGGTTGGCCAAACTGTCAGAAGCATATGCGTATGTGCTTTGTTGGGGTGTAGCTTTGCTGAGGCAGAACTAAAAGGCTGCTTGAGATTGCCTCTTCAAAACAGAGGAAACTTGTTGTTAATAAAAAGAGAACATCTACACTGATACTACTTTGAAAACTTGCTGACAGTAATATAAATGTTGGTGTTGAGAATACTCAAGGTGCACTTCTTTTATAACCCCAGGACCGTAAGTAGCCTATGTTACAACATGGCTGAAAAGACAGCAGAGGTCATCTCTGTCTGGGTGCCCTGGGTATGACACCTGCAGAGGACTGAGATCAACTTGTAGGTGATGAACTCAAGCGTTCCCTGTTTCATCAGCCAAAACAATGATTTAGAAGTCTACAGTGGCTGTAGAAATGACTGCTGGAAAAAATATCTGGCAGCCAAAATTCATGGTACTGCTCCAGGCAGGTCTCCAGGCAGATTTACAGATCTCTTTGAGTCCCTTCCAACCCCTGACATCCATTATAAGTACCTGGATGAGATGGCTTCTCACAGCTACCACAACTAATCAACATTCTCTGCTCTAAAGAAGCTGTATTTACTAACTGCCTATACAGCTAAATATCTTTATTTTGCTTCCTATCTTACCTTATTGATAGGAAGAAAGAAAAAATTGGCAACTTAATGATTTGCAAGTAGTTGAGCCATCAGACACTGTTTTTCACTGAAAACCCATTCAGAGTAATTTCTCTTGACACATCTTATGCAAGAACTGTTCTGTAATGGTCAAGATACTCTCAACATTCAGTGCTCTGCATTCCAAAACACACAGAGAAAATCTACCATTTCTTCTGTATACCATTCAAAATCACAGGAGGAATGGATTGTTTACACAGCACTCATTTTAAATTACAAGGTGCACTACAACTTCCATCTATTTGAATGCAGTAACGCAAAGTTATTTAAACTATAGGAAAGGAAAAGAAGAAAGACACAATAGCTTCTACAGCATGGAAAAGCGAGATAATTTGTTAATCAGATAGCTCCTTTTGTTCTTTTCATAAGAATGCCTTCATGTATGTCTCTGGCCTTGGTTGATTTTGCCTATTGCGTTGTTTTAAATCTAGTTTGGAGTAAGTGTCCCATATGCCAGTTTTAAGATCCACTTCATTCATAGCACTGAAATAATGCCATTTCTGGATTGTTCAGGCAAACAGGACTACCTGGTTGTCAGTTTCTTGGATTTGGCTGTACTGATTTTTTTTCACATTTAAGAATAACCTTAAACACATAAGGTTATGTGTTCTTACCCTTACTCTATTTCTTACTCTATTTCTTCTCAGATTTGTCAAATTTCTGCTATTTTTCATGTCTTCTACATAGTGTGTAAAGAAAAAGAGCTATATAAGTATTTTCACAAGTAGTACATAATTGCACTTGAATATCATCTGAACTGGAAGTTTCTGTGATAGCATAGCATGGTTTGCTTCAAGAAATCGCTCTTACTGCAAACAGAAAGTGGAACAGCACAAAAAAAGTCTAACGCTATTCTGAGTACCTATTTTAAGATCACTTTACAAAATACACACTATTATTTTTTAATTAAATCTTCCACCACCCCCTCCCCCTTCTTTTATTTAGCCATTTACACTGTATCCATCATGATAAAATGTAGCCATCTGTACAGTGTTATATGAGCCAAACATTCCTTCTAATGAAGTTGCTTGGGAATTTTGTCATTAATTTTCAGCTGTACTTGGAATTTTTCCCAGTGTTTACAGTCAAGTAATATCTTTCATCTCCAGAGATCCTCAGAATTTCTCACATGCTGTGGACCTGCCTCCAGTCATTCTTAGCTCTTCAAAGTATTTGTCTCCAACAATGTGACTTAAGATTCAGTTCAGCTCGTGCAGTCTTGTGTGTATATATATATACTTGGGTGTGTATATATAATGTTTTTATAGCAAAAGCAAACAGGGTTTTGTGTCAGTGCCTGAGTCTGCAGATGCACAAAACCAGGCTGTGTATTTTAAAGACCCATTGTTTCATTTACTGGCAGAGCATAACACGGGAGAGGCTGATGCAGGGCAACAAAGATAATTAACTGTTTTGGCCTGGTAGTCAGGAAGATATCTGAGATCCAAAGATGTAATTTGATGTTTTCTCACCATCTGCAAAAAGATTTTCTCAGCTGGTTGGTATAGGCTGCTGTGGCCTGTGAGTGAGCTCATACCTGTGTCTGTCTCACAGAACTTCCTGCTGCAGTTGCTGGAAAGCCCATTTTCTCTCTTTGCAGTTTCAGGCAACTTTGCAAAGAAGAAACTGTGACAGCATGAAAGTGGAACGTGCAAGCCCTTCGTATGAGAGGCCTGCTTCTGAAAACTAGTTTCATTCTTTTCATTGGCTCTTGTGAATAAAAAACAATCAGACAAACAATTCAAAAGTAATAGGAAACTCTTAATAACCCTTCTCGAATTTCCACATTTCTGGCTGGAATCTAAACTGCATCAGCCACTAGTTGCTACTCAAATTCTTCTCCTTTTCTCTCCTGCAGGGAAGTAAGAGTTAAGCCCACATCCTAACAGAGGAGTAATAGTTCTTCCCAGAAGACAAGTCACAAGCAAACTATTTAATGGTAAACGTCTCACTGAAGAATTGGTACACGAATGAGACATGACTTCATCCTTTAACCCACATGCTTCACTTGGTCTAGGGAACCCTGGTGGGTTTGGCCCATTTTAGTCATAGTTGTCATGGGAGATCCTTAATGACTTAGTAAGGTAGCTTTAAAAATTTCCATACAGAATCCAGCATATGGCATATTTATTGGCAAATGTTAATTCCCCTAGGAATAAGTTCTTTGCAACAAATGATGAATTATATGGCTTCATAAGCACTCATGTCATCAAATGCACTACTGACCTTTTTACATTTTCATGGGGATTTTCTGCTGTGTGTAGTTTCTCTGGTTTGGAAGCAAGGCAGATTAACAGCATGTCCTGAAGGAAATAGGTTATCAATAATTTCAATTTTGGTTACTGTAAAAGGTAAATGAGACCTGTAATACCGGTTAGGCATGTAAGCAATCCAGGGTTTAGCCCAACTTAAACAGGGGCTAGAAAGAAACACAAATACTGCTATTGCAGGGACACAAAATAGAATTCCCTAAAAGGAGGGAAGAAATATAGTAGGCCAGATACATTTTAAGAGTGCCAGAGGAAAAAAAATCCTCATTTAAAGCATGCTTTACTGGAGCAAGAAGCAACTCTAGGAAAATATTTCACTTCAGTGAATACATTTGTTATGTATTTTAACAGAAGATGCCTGTAAGGTAGCCTGAAGTTAGCAACAAAGAGTATGAATCCTCATCTAAATTAATCTGAGAGGTGATCTTAACTTGTTGCCTAGATCCTGTGATTATAATTTTGTCTTCTTAGGACATGGAAATTCTAGAAACTGCATTGAGAACTGGAGAAGAGCCGCCTGAAATGACCAGATCAAGAAAGAAAGCAGGAAAGATCAGGGTATGGTCATGTCCAGCTGTCCTAATAGCTTGAGACTAATCTGTCCCAAAGAACAGTATCTGAACTATCAGTTCAGCAAAATAAGACTGCTGTTGGAACCAGAGCATTGTTTCCAGTAGAATAATTTTCCAAAACTAACATTTTACGATAGCAAGGATCAGTTATTACTACATGCATGTCACACAGAGAGGTCTTTGTGTACAATATACAGTCTGTGCTTCACATGGGTGTCCACTGACTGCAGAGGAAGGACAAAGGATGCTTTCTTTTTCTCATTGACCATAGTCTGTGTTAAATTAAAAGCTATATCCTATGTTAAGCTGGCTGACAAATTTGGGCTCTTCTGTCCTTGCCTTAATCACTACCACATCTCCTGTACCCAAAATTATTTCCGAAAGCTGGGTGCTAGAGCTGCTCTTAGGCCAGGCAGTCCACATGGGAGAGAATAGACCTCTGTTTCACAAGATGCATCTACTGCCAAGTGAAACCAAAGAGGTGATGTTGTTAATTTTGGTCCTGGTCTCTCTCTGCACTCTTTGCATCAGCTGAGATGAACTTACATAGCATGGTGTTGCAGTGCATCTACATGCAGCCAGGTAGCTATTGGAAACACTTTTCCTTGTGACTGAATCTGTAGAAGACATATAAGCATACATGTAGTTAAATTATCTCAATTGTCATTTACTTGTGTGGCAAATGTTGGCACAGTTCTGAGGAACAGCTAATAATAGTCTATCTCACATTTTACTGTCACTCTACATGCTCCTAACATCAATGCTAGGAACTTTCTTTGTTTTAATGTATTTCCTATAAGGCTTTTCTCCATGGCTTGACTGGGATGGATTGTAAAGCCTGCAGACGAAGTTGAGCTACAAATGTGAAGGTTTACCATAAGCACAGCATGGATAAAGGAAACTTGGCACTTCTGCAGTTCCTCTGACAGGCTGCCCATCCACATAGACAGGGATTGTTCACCAGAGGCTTGCCAGTCACCTCCTGTGTCCCTGCTGGTCACCTTAAGACCCAGGGTAAGTAGGATGCTAGTCAGCACCACAGAAACAATTCTTGAGATCCCACTCACCCCAGAGGTATGAAGCAAAACACATTAGACCAGCATAGGAACACTGGAAGACAGAGTAATTTAAGCAGACTAAGTCGCCTGAGTCTTGGGCTGCCAAGAGAATTTTTGGACCCTGAGAATATCTATATGCTCTGGTCCTGGACTGTCTTCTCCATCTCATCATGACTAATGGTCCTAATTGATTTGAACTGTCAAGCCTGGCTGCCAAGCAGAATATTTTTGCAATCCCTGTTCTATTTATGTACTGACAAATACAAAACTCAGTGTCAGAAAAGAAAGCGCAAAGCAGAACTGCAGGAAAAGAAACAAACTGACAGAGAGGACTGTGAAATGATGCAGACAAGGTACTGAAGGGTGGTTGGTATCATGTGTTGGTATCACATGTGCTCTTGGTGCAAGTGTTGAGAGTACTCCTAGAAACAAGCCTATGTAGGTCTCTGAAATAGTATTTGACAGGTATTTTGAGAAGTCTGTCTCTGCTGGAGAAGCACTTGCTCTGCTGATGAAAGAATGAAGTCTTTTTTCAGCAACAAATGTTACCTAAATTTGTCATTTTTATCAGAGCACTTTTAAACATAAAAGCTAACTTGTGACAGCCACAAAGCATCTCAGTAGAAGCAGACTGACTTTATAGTCTATGTCAGAGAAACTCCATTCCCTTTTCAGACAGCACTGTAGCTTGTTTTGTTTAAGCAAAGGAAAAGGTGGTCTCCTGGTTTGATTTCAGATGCTAGCCAGAATAATCAGTGCATATTCACTTAATACAGAAGAATGCATTTGGAGAAGCATGGTGTCATTAGGCTTAGTTTTCACATTAACATGTGATAATCCAACCATTTACCACAACTAACTGGATTTAAAATACCTTTTCTCTTTCATTACCACCTAAAAGAGACAGGGCAATAGTGTCAGCTTGTCTCACAACAACACCTCAGCTCTGGTACTTCATGTGCTCTGACCATAAGCCTGCTTGGCTTAGATATTCATATAAAGTCCATCCAGTTGCACTTAACTGTAGTTTTACGAATGCTCCAAACTTAAATGAAACACCTGGGGAAAGACAGAGACCCTCAGTTGCAGGAAGTTGAGGATACTCTGCAAAGTGATGACTTTTACTTTATCTTTGGATTTGCTCCTATTTTGCTCTTTTGATATCTAGCATTATGGACTTTTGTTTGTTGTCAGTCTCTGAGCCCAACCGCTCCTACAGCAGAGGCTATCTGTAGCTGCCCATCTGGTAAAATCAAGGAGCAACAGTGAGATGTAGAAAAGGAGCAGTGGGTGTAGGTTGCAGCAGAAGAGGTTCCACCTCAACACAAGGGGGAACTTCTTTACTGTAAGGGTGAAAGAGCACTGGAACGGGCTCTCCAGAGAGGTTGTGGGGGCTCCTTCTCTGGAGACTTTCAAGGCCTGTCTGGATGTGTTCTTCTGTGATCTATACTAGATTGTATGGTCCTGCTCTGGCAGGAGGGTTGGACTAGATGATCTCCTTGGGTCCCTTCCAACCCCTAATGTCCTGTTATCCCGTGATGCATTTCCCATACTTGGTAAGAGCTGAAGAGAGCTCTTACTTAATGTCCCTTGCATTTGTTGACTGTAACAACAAGCAACAAGATGCCCAGGTAGAGAGAGTAGAAGCACATAGAAGTCGCAGCAGCTGTGGACAAGGGAAGGGCAACTGATGTCATCTACCTGGACCTGAGTAAGGCCTTTGACTGTTCCATGTGACATCCTGGTAATCAAACTGGAAAAACACGAACTTGATGGGTGGAACACTGCTGGATAAGGAATTGGCTGGATGGTCACATGCAGAGAGTGGTGATCAACAGCACAATGTCCACCTGGAGACCAGTGACAAGTGGCGTCCCTCAGGGGTCAGTGCTGGGACCAGTGCTGTTTAACATCTTTGTCAGTGACATGGACAGAGGAATCGAGTGCACCCTCAGCAAGTTTACAGATGACACCAAGCTGTGTGGCACAGTCAACTTGCTAGAGGGCAGGGATCCATCCAGAGGGTCCTGGACAGGCTGCAGAGGTGGGCCCAGGACAACCTCATGAAATTCAACAAGGCCAAGGGTAAGGTCNCCAGAGGAGGACCACGAAGATGATCAGAGGGCTGGAGCCCCTCTGCTATGAGGACAGACTTAAGAGAGTTGGAGTTTTTCAGCCTGGAGAAGAGAAGGCTTCCAAGAGACCTTATAGTAGCCTTCCAATATCTGAAGGGGGCCTACAGGAGGGCTGGAGAGGGGTAATGGGTTTAAACTGGCAAAGGAAAGATTTAAGTGGGATGTTAGGAGGAAGTTCTTTACAGTGAGGGTGGTGAGACACTGGAACAGTTGCCCAGGGAGGTTGTGTCTACTCCCTCCCTGGAGGTGTTCAAGGCCAGGTTGGATGAGCGCTTGGACAACCTGTTCTAGTGGGAGGTGTCCTTGCCTATGGCAAGGGGTTGGAACTAGATGATCTTTTCAACCTAAACCATTCTATGATTCTATATAAGGTTGGCAAACGGCAACAGCAAAGTGAGGATGTTCAAAAAGAAGCTGTGGTACTCTGTAAGTAAATGCAGCTGCCATCACAGTGTGGGAGGTAGACTGGCCCAGAATTTCCTTACTGTAGTGAGGCCAATGCCTCCCTCCTATACATGAAGTAGGTGATCAAATCTTTTACACGATCTACCATGAGTGTTTTATAAACAGAACTGCTGCAATGTTATTTCTCACTGTAGGTCTGGGAAGATGGCTGCTGAGTTTTGCCTTTTTATCTGCCACCAGATATGAAAATTGACTGTCTATTGATTGTACGTTATATTGGCTCACTGCTAACATCATAAATAAGGGCTGTATACCTGCCTTCTTTTTCACAGCACTAGCTAAGATAAGCAACTGCCTACAGGTGATGAATACCCTACATGTTTTCCCATGCACACATTGGTAGTAACAGCAATGAAGAGAAAAATGTGATGTAACTTGAGATTTTGCCACGCCTAGATAGCAATGGGCACAAGTGGAAAAACAAACCAACCAACCAACCAAACCAAACCAAAAACAAACAAACAAATAATCAACACCACCCCCC
>VWZI01026130.1:0-10894 GCA_013396835.1 Psilopogon haemacephalus | reverse complement strand
GGTCTCTTCCAACCTAGACCATTCTATGATTCTATATAAGGTTAAAAATACCATAATATTAAGAGAAGTATCTTTTTATGGCATATGCATAGGTTTATATCTACAGAAATAAATTTTGTGTCAAGACTGTTTTAGGGAAAATTTTTACCTAGTCCAATTTCTTTCTTATAGGATTTTCTTAAAATGCAAAAGTGAAGAAAAGGTAAGAAATGATAATCAAAATATGGAGTTTGAAATTCTTTCACGATTCAAACAGAAGGTAGCTGTCCTGACATTTGACTACAGTAAGTGCCAGACAAAGCTGTCACCTGGTGAACATAAGTAGGGCTTGGGGGCATGCTTGTATAAAGACAGAGTGACTGCTTGAGACTTGTAGCATATGCTTCCAAAACATAAACAATATCAGCACTGATGTGCAGAAGCAGAAGGATCTCTAGCTACACTGTACTTGAGGAAAGATACACATTGGCTTCTATTTCCAAAGCAAGGCCAGGATTGGTAGAAAAAGGTCATGAGTTTTGAAAGACAAAAAAAGAAGTTAGAAAAGGCTCCTGGATTTCAGAAGCTTTTCTTTTTCATTTTCTGTTGTGTCCTTTACAAGCAGAGATAAAAGAGGAAAAGATATCAGTAACAGAAATCTTATTCTCATCTTGGGATAGAAATTAAATCAGAAAACACAGCAATTTGATACTAGAACTAGGTGATCCTGCTCAGGGAAACTGCTCCACAGGACTTGACAGTCATCTCTCAGAGGACATGGTCTTTCACTGCAGAAGCCACAATATAAAATCAAACTGCCAAAGATACTGGTGGCTAATAATATCTTACCCTTGTAACAACTTCAAAGTTGATCTTACCAATATATATAATCCTATATTTAAGAACCATATCCTTTATTCTTTGATGAGTTCAGATGTTCGATTTCTGTTTTCCACATATGATAGTACCAGAAATAGTAGATATAAAATTATATAGTAGATATAAAATTAGGTCAGTAAAGTTTGTAGTTAAGGTGCAGAGTAGTATGCTTAAATTTAATCCTTTAATCTGCTTCAGTGTTGTTCAGATGAAATCAGAAGTCAGATAATCAAACTATTTAGACAAAAATAATTATGGACATCCCTGGAATCACCAGGAGCCAGCAATGTGCCTTTGAGACCAAGAAGTCCGAAAGTATTCTGTGGTTCCTTAAGAAGTCAAATCAAGGAAAGGTCTCTCCTCTACTCTGCCCTGGTGAGACTGCAGCTGGAGTATTGTGTTCAGTTCCAGGCTCCCCAGTTCAAGAGACACAGGGAACTATTGCAGAGAGTCCAATGGAGGATCACAAAGATTGTTAGGGGACTGAAATATCTGTCCTAAGAGAAGATGTTGAGATATATGGGTCTCTTTAGCCTGGAAAACAGAAACCTGAGAGGGGATCTTATCCAAGCAAATAAGATGGGCTCTTTTCAGTGGTGCCCAGTGATAAGACAAGAATCAACAGGTATGAACTAGAACACAGGAAGTTTCATTTAAACACAACGAAAAACTTCTTTCCTTTGAGGGTGCTGGAGACCTGGAGCAGGGTGCCAGGAAGTCTTCTCGGGAGAGTTTCTGAGCTTGTCTGGACACATTCCTGTGTAACCTGATCTTGGTGAAACTGTCTTCTTGTGGGAGGAGTGATACTGGACTAGATGATGATGCATATACATGGAAGTGTGATAAAGATGGGTAGAGACAGATAGTCACAATGGATCAAACCTGTTAACACCATAGACATGGATTTATGTGTATTTTATTCAAATTCAATTAAAATGCAAGAATATGGAAAAAAAAAAAAAAACCAACAAAAAACCCACAGCAATCTTTGAAGAATTCTGCCATATTCCAAGGATGTGTCAGCTAAGCAGAAGTAATTGTATAAAGAATATGAAACATGTTTTCAGAGCTTTCATCAAGATGTAGGAAAGAAGTGGATTTTGTACCTGTCTTCTGAAAAAGATCAAACTGTAGAGTGCAAAAGAATCAAAAGAATTGCTGAGCAATGAATCAGAGTAAATACGTACTAGTGTGTATCGTCTCTTTGGAAAGGGTTGCTGAAGGACAAATAATGTGTAACTTTGTGTTACAAGGGAATACCTCTGGAATATTCTGGTAAAACTGGTTTGATGTCTGTACACAAGGACAGTCAGTTTGGATATGAGGTCAGATGCATATCTTTCCTCCTCCTTTTCAGATCTTACAAATATAATTTTATTTCGCTTGAGAAATAACAAAGATTTGCCTCAGAAATTAGTACAAAGACACAAATTTCATTACCTGAGGATAGGTGTAAGTGTAGGGCTGGTTCCTGAATTGTGAAGGCTATAGCAAGCTGTTGTGCCCACTGCAACTCCTGTCCTGCTGCGATGTCTGGCTTTTCTGCCAAGGAAGTCAAGGTGGGTCCTACAGAAAATGTCAGACTTGAGGGAGCAATGGGGAACACCAGCCCATCAGCATCAGTGTTTAGTTCTCAGACATTGACAACCACCTAACACATTACTTTGCCCTGGAGGCTGCTCAGTTTCCATCTGTTCAATCTAGTTCTAGATAACCTAATCTGGCTGCACTCTTATTGTATCTTTGTTTCATTATCAAATGCATTTTTCTTAGCTCAGCAGCCTGATTCCCTGAAGCCCTGCTAATTGAGAATCCTTTCCTCACTGTTCTCTTCTTTCTCAATGGGGATGTCTTCAGTCTCATTTTTCTTTACAAGAGATTCTTTACCACAATCTGCTCTATCATCTGTTAATTCTTTCCCATTTTCCTCACTGATTCTTAGATTAGAATCTTCCCTCCTCAATGCTTAGGCTTTCTCCTTCAAATTTCTTGCAAGCTGGAGAAACACTCCTACTTTCCTGAATGAGAAAACTGTTAAGTGGGAAATCTGACTTTTCATATAATAACTCAAGAGTTTTAATTTCTGTTTGCTAGCCCATTACTTACTTCAGAAGCTGTGAAAGAATATACAGTCTAGAAGCACTCTGAAGACTGAGCATCATCCAGCCTTTGCCACCCTCACCTGGGGCCACCCACCCACACCTTGCCTATTACTCTGGAATCCTCACTTAAGCTCAGACCGGGGATAGCAATCCTGATTTAAACTATCACTTAGTTGTATCTTTGTTAAGACCTGCTTCTGGACCTGTCCTGAGACTGCATCCCCTGCTCAACATTATCAGCCCTGGTAGGATGGTAACCACTGAGGATGATGTCATTCCTGGCTTCTCAGTCTTCAGGGAGCAGCTATCTCTTGCTGTGTCCTGACACCAGTTTGGCTGTCATGTATTCAGTGTAGTTGGTTCAAAGAAAAAAATCCCAAACCACTATATAAAAAGTCAGTGTTAAAATGGAGGAATGATACCAAAAGAGTACAAAATTGTCTTCAGTCATCCTTTCTCCCAACAGAGCTTCACAGTGTGCAGCTCCTTGGCAGCTTTAACATCACGAGGAAGATATTTATGGAAGGTGCTGTGGTGGAAAAAAAAATCCATCCCTTTGAAGATTTAGAACTGCTTATGCAGTTCTTCCATATGCTAGATGTCAGTTGTAGATGTTCGTCTTCATAATACACTTTTGTCTAATGTTGTACTGCTTCTCACAGTGCACTGACTCTTCCAGCCATTTACTTGAGTCCTGACCTTGATTATACACCCTATTTATGAATAATAAATGCAGGTTGAAAACAAACAGCAACAAAAAAACCCAAATCAACAATCAACCAACCAACAAAAAGAAACCCAAAATCCAACCTTATTGTTGTACTTAATTTCCTAGCCAGTTCAAGATACTTTCTCTCACAGGAAATCTTTGAGACTCTCTGTGACATTTAGGTTTGCCAGAATGAAGCATTTGGATCTTTGACTTCAAGGACTTCTGTTTAACTTTAGTC
The DNA here is from genome assembly GCA_013396835.1 of Psilopogon haemacephalus. Taxonomy (NCBI): domain Eukaryota; kingdom Metazoa; phylum Chordata; class Aves; order Piciformes; family Megalaimidae; genus Psilopogon; species Psilopogon haemacephalus. Next base: position 6,984 of record VWZI01026130.1, on the reverse strand, counting down.
CTCCATCACAGTTTGGATCATGAAGCTGGAGCTGAGGGAGCCTTTAAATTGTAATTTGCCTTCAGCTGTAGCATTTTTTGGATGCGTGAATGCAATTCGGGGGTGTTATTGCTGAAGTGTTCCCATTCATGCTGTTTCTGTAACAGAGCACTTACAGCATACTGCTACAGGAACCTCTCTGCTTATGAATGTGTGCAGGACGGTTTTGTACAAAGGCTGTTGCGCTGAGTAACTGGATTGTCAGATGAGTTGGATGAGTGGGCGTCTAAAGACACTTCTTGTCTTTCTGGTTGCAAACTTGTCTTTCTTCATGCTTTGTGCTTTTTCTGATTTTTGTGATCTTATTCTGATACTTGATTGCTGTTTTGCCTGTTCATTTTGTGTAGGGGGCTACTAGTGTTTTGTTTACAAATTATAAGTTTTCAAAGAAAGAATGTGGTTTTTAAATTTTTGTTTGTTGTGGTGGTTTTCTTTATGGTTTTGTTCATTTTAAATTTGTTTTAGACATCTAGTTTACCTCATTTGTCAATGATGTCAGCTCTATTCTTAAAGACATGAAGGGTAGCATGCAAGTTCTAGTTATCATGTGGATAAGACTTTTACCTAAAAATAGATATTTTTTTTTTCTCCTCTGGTTTAATGTGTTCTTCCTTCACCACTTCAAAAATGAGAATTTTTATTTTTCCTCAAGATTTCAAACTTCTATAGCAACAGCTGTTGAAGGATTGCTTCTCTTTCCACATTCTTTCTCTTTATAATTAACAGTGGGTTGAGCCTGCAACATTTATGTCTGAATTTTACTCTCTAATGTAGGAATCCATATTGGTATGGAATGCTCTTGGATGAATGACGGATTCACAGAATATATCTGGTTGGAAAAGACTTCCCAGATAATCCAGTCCAACAATCGACCCAGCACTGAAAGGTCAACACTAAACCATGTCCCTAAGCACCAGGTCCACACACTGCTTAAACGCCACCAGGGGCAGTGACTCCACCACTGTCCTGGGCAAACCATTCCAATGCTTTATAACGCTTTCAGTGAAGAAATATTTCCTAACATCCACCCTAAACCTCCCTTGGCACAGCTTGAAACTATTTCCTCTAGTCATGTTGTTTTACACCAAGGAGAGGTGGCTGCCCCTCCTCCCTCCAACCACCTTTTAGGTAGCTGTAGAGAGCAATGAAGTCTCCTCACGGGCTTCTCTTCTCCAGACTGAACAACCCCAGCTTCCTCAGATGCTCCTTGTGTTCCAGGCCCTTCACCAGCCTCCTTGCCATTTTCTGGACACACTCCAGAACCTAAATGTCCTTCTCATAGTGAGTGGCCCAGAGAATGATACTTGAGGTGTGGCCTCACCAGTGCAAGAGAGTACAGGGGAGTGATCACCTGCCTTCTAGTATAAGCCAAGATGCCATTGGCTTTCTTGGCAACATGGACACACTGCTGACTCATATTTAGTCAACTGTCAATCCCTTTTGAAGTTGCATCTTTACAACCACACATCCCCAAGTCTGTAGCTTAAAATGGGGTTGTTGTGACCTAGGTGGAGGATCTTGTACTTGGCCTTGTCGAACTTCATACAGTTAGTCTGGCATATTGATCTAACCTGTCCAGATCCTGTTGTAAAAATTCCCTATCCTCTAGCATATAGTCACAGCCACCCAGCTTGGTGTCATCTGCAAATTTACTGGGCGTGCACTCAATCCCCTCATCCAGATCATTGATAAAGATATTAAAGAGGACAGGCTCTGGTATTGAACTCTGGGGGAACACCACTAGTGACTGTGCACCAGCCAGATTCAGTTCCATTAACCGTGACTCCTTGGGCCTGGTCATCCAGCCAGTTTTTTTGTTCAATGCAGACTGCAGTTATCCAACCCATGAAACACAACATCAGGGGAGATCTCATCTAGTTTAAAATCTACCCTATATATGTTAGGAGGGAGTGGTGTTAGCAAATCTCAGTTAAATACTTCCAGGCAATAAGATGTACCTTTGTTAATGACTGCTTATGAATTATTCTATTGGATTCTGGGACAGCAGAAGCCTTATAGATTGTGGTGGAAATGAAGCTACAGACACCACTGAATGTCTTTGTTTTGTTTATGTTATTTGCAATTGGGTTAATAAATGAGAATGATAGCATACCCATTAAGCCACCACGCTTGGGAATTCCCGTTATTCCCAAAGCCCGCTGTGAGTTTTAGTCCTATTCCACATTCATGCACATAAATTTGGCTGCAAATTAGTATCTGAGTTTTGGAACAAGAAAGATGGATGTGTTTCAGTGCAATGATAGCTACGTCAGTCTTTGCAGGCTGCTGGTTATGAAACTCAAATATGTTTTTAACACTGGGATCTTGCAACGTCATTAGTACAGCAGGTAGCATGTTTTACAGCACCGTAGTCAACATCCTCCTGTTAATTCCATATGAATGTATCACCTCAGTGCAACAGATCAGAAAAGATGTGATAATAGCACCTCAGTGAATTATCTCAGAGGATCCTAGTAATGGTAGCTTTTAAAGAGATTGGGACCTTCAAAATCCATTAAATTACTGGGGGAAAGGCAGTTGCTAACATTTTTGCATTGTCATCTGACCGCCAAAAAAAGTAAATTCTGAACTATTTAATTCACATTTTTGCTCTATGAATCAACTGGTTCTCACAGTGCCTTCTCACTGACTGCTGTACTGAGTGACTGGGAAGTTTTAGCCATGTACATTAGAGACACATGACTCCAAGTTTTTATACTTACACAGGAGAAAAGATGTTAAATTTGTTGCCTCTGTTCAGTTTCCTAGATGCATTTTCAATATTTATTCTTACAGCATTACATCCTCCTGCTATTTCTATTTACACTGCCAATTCTGGTAATTTGTTTTTCTCTATAAAACTCCTGCAAGCCTGGCCCAGTTCTTTGCCAAAGCTGTCATGCAAATAAAGTGTTTATGAAGCTGAATGGCTACTGAGGCAATAGCGCTTTATATTTGATTTTGTCTGAATATCAGTCATATAGAAGAGTCACATTAGCAAGGTGGGTGAGTGAATCCACCTTGTGTCTTTGTAATGGTTTGCAAACACAACTTTCATTTACTGAGCTCAGTTTTGGTATGGAATGCAGAAATGAAGCTGCTGTTCCTCTAACACATGGAAACAGCAATACAAATTTGAAGAATTGATTCATGCCCCATTTCCACTAAGTTTTGTGAACTGTAAAGCTTCAAAAGCCTTAGCACTCTGATGCAAATGGTGCAATTGTTGTAAGCTGATTTCCATGTGTATATGTTCTATTAATTCCTTCAAACAATACACAGATATCTTCTGGTATGGACAGGAAGTGGTAAGCATTCATTTAATGATTAAGTTCAGCCTTGTTTTCAGAGAGAAAGTGAAGAAAAAGAGCAGGCATATTTGGAGGTAAAAAGAAGAAAAAATGAACTGGTTGTTTACTGTGTGATGTATTAATGGATTTTCAGAAAGGAATCAAGATAACATATCTACAAACATGGCATGCAAAACAGGATTAAAAGTGACCTAGAAACTAGTGTTAAAAATGCATATTATGCAGCCAAGGAAACTGGGTTTGTTTAGCCTGGAGAAAAGGAGGTTCAGGAGAGACATTATCACTCTTTACAACTGCGTACCTGAAGAAGTTACAGCAAGATGGGTGTTAGTCTCTTCTCCCAAGTAAAAAGTGGTACAAGAGTAAACAGCCTCAAGTTATGGCAAGAGAGGTTTAGATTAGATGTTATGAAAAATTTAATCAGATGTGTTGTCCAGCATTATAACAGACTGCACAGGAAACTGATTGAGGTATTTAAAAGATGTGTAGGTATAGTGCTTATGAACTTGATTTAGTGGTGGACTTTGCAGTGTTAGGTTAATGGTTGGACTTGATAATAATAAAGGTCTTCTCCAACCAAAACAGTTATATGATTCTGTATTCGAGAGTCAGAAAGGGGCAATTTATATTATTGATATCTGTATAATCTGTTAAGGGTAAATCAACTGTTAAATACATGTTGAGGTAGGTAGAGGTATGTAAAATATTATTAAAAATCACAAGATTATAAGACTATTTGTTAAAGATGGTGTGGGGAGGGATAATGTGGCTAGAGGTGCAAAGAGGGAAAGAGCTCAAATACTGCATATGATAGTTGCTTCTTGTTGACATGGCCTTACTCCATCCCCTTATCTTTCTTACCTTGTCTAGTTGCTATGATTGATCCAGATCTTGTTTTCTTGCTTCAGGAATCCACTCACTATTATTTTTCCCTGGCCCCATGTAAAATATTGTGTAATTTGTTCAAAGCGCAACTATCCACATACACTACACACAGTCTATACTGTAGCACAGTGTTGTAAATTTAGCATAAAAGCACAACGACTTCTTATCTATATTCATACCACCATTTAATTATGGTTTTGTGCTGGGTTTATAGTCAAGACTTAAGTACACCTAGGAAGAAGCCTACTTTCTAAGTAGCGTCGTCTGTAATCTTATAGAAACAAGGAAAGAGGAGAAACATATTTTGGAAAGAAAGGGCAAAGAGCCCTTGGTGTGGTGACATGAGTTTAGCCAATTGATTCTGCTGTTGAGTATTCAATAACTCATGGACACCACACCAGCTTTAAAATGAAAGTGCTGGCTGGAGCAAAGCATCATGGGGCTTGTAGTTCAGATTGTAACATGAGCGTCTTCCTGCTTCCAGTTGCTGCTTCCAGTTTTTGGGTTTCGGGGTTGTTGGTCTCATCTGCTAGGCTGGCTGTGGGTGTGAGGAGTGGGAGAGGTAATTTTCCTTATCTCAATCTAGAGGTCTGGTTATTTTGTTACCTTCCTTCCCAATCTGGTGGGGGAGTGGGGGCTGTGGAAGGGAGTTTGCTTGTGAGAGCAGGTTGTTTTAAATCAGGACACGTGCATATGCAATGCAAACTAGATAAGTAGACTTCAAGAGGAAGAATGTTTAGAAGCTTTGCTTGTATCAGTAAATAAAACAGAACTACCTCATAGAATCAGCACTAGTGTGTGAATGCATGTATAATTTAATAGCACTATGACTTTCAGGATTTGGAATCAAATATAAATACAAGAGAAAGCTGGCAATTTTGCTTCCTTCTCTTTCTGAGAGGTGAGTATTTAAGCAGGCTGATATGAAGTAGGGCATCACTTGGTCCCAGGGTTAGAAAATGCCCCCAGCCTCTTTTATTTCCTTTTGTAGACCTAGTCACAGATTTTAGAAAAGGGATAGAGTGTACACAGTTCTGTGACAGGATCATTGTACTGAGAAATTAGTAGTAAAAAAGTGCAGTCAGTCAAGATGTGTTTGATTAAAGATCTGATTCTGGACTTACTCTGCATTTTCAGCACTCCTATGAAATTCCTAGGGAACATTAGAGATGCCTTTCTATAGTGTCCCTAAGGGGAACAAGCAGCTGCTTTCCCTTACAGAGCATCTCTTCTACAGTCTAATGCAATTTCCTGACAGAAGGAAAATAATTTGCACCTGCCTGTGCCATCTTCAGAGCATCTGGTCAATTTAAACCAATTTATATCAATATTCAAAAAGTATGAATATCGATATAATACTACGCTTTAAAGTTGGTCCATTCATTATTTATGATGGATTTTTCTATGCGCCAGTTTCCTTATGGACTGGCTAGAAGGAAGATTACTTGTTTCTACCTACCAATAATAGCATGGAAATTCTAGATTCTCCTACAAATGTGCATGAAGAAAAGCTCATATTGGACCTGAAGCGTCAAAATATGCCTATACATGTGCTGGCTTGCCCAGACATGTTTTTCTGCTCTCCTTCCTTGTGTTTTGGGGAGAAGCAACCACGGAAAAAGGACAAAAGACCTGGAGCCATGGAGTCTGAGCGCTCTGGCTTACCTAACTTGCTTTTCTCCTGTTTGCATCCCGTGGTAAACAAGGTGCACTAAGCTTGTGCTAGGTATATGTGTCTTCCCTAATATGGTAAAGTTTGGCTTACTGCCACACCAGTTGGATAAGCTATTATGTCCAAAGACCCAATCAATCTCAGGCATTGATATAAAAACAGATAAGCAGGTAAGACAATGTGCAGCCTGTAGAGCTGGGAAAGGAACTCTAAAGTCTCAGCAGCAGCCAGCAGCCAGATCATCCAGAAAGGCAACAAACAGAATTCCCTGCAAATGTTTCGAGTACTGTCTATTACTAGCTTCACAAGTCGAGAAATAGTATTTGTGAGTAAATACCTTAAGCTTTTGTCATTACTAAGCCTTCTGCCTAAGTGGAAGAGGGCCTGAGTCCATCTAGTGGCCAAGTGGGATAATTAACTGCAAGCAGAGTAAAACCTCTTCCAATTATTTGATTTCAGTTGACTTTAATTGTATATATATTGATAGTTATTTCTAGATCTAGATATCATTTATGTAATGCATTCCATGACTATTACAATCAAACCAGTTTATTATTGAAATTAGTGGTCAGGGTAGAAAAAGTTTGAATATAAAAATTAATAAACACAATCATTTTGGAAAAATCATCTTGCATTAATTAATAACCCCATACCATCACACAGATCAGATTAAAACTCTGGTTCTAGATGACTTTTGCCTTCAATTTTTCACAACTTTGTCAGATTTTAAGCATGTTGTGTGGAATCTTCCATTTGGGAGACTTGTCTAAGCTGAAATTTCTTTGGAAACCATCAGTAAACAGTGTACGACCATTTTGTTTTAATTTTGGATACCACATGTGATCTCCTTTTTTTTTTTGCCTGGTTCTATCGACAAAATAAGACTGTCCTTTCAGGTTAAAACAAATAAACACATTGCATTGATATTACTGTGAATCTCTATTAACTCAATAGGGCACAGATGAGATGACATTTGGCATTAAAGCAGGCCTCAGCATTAAGAGTGTGCTGTTAGCCAGTAGCTGTAAAACCTACTAACATAGAATCATAGAATGGTTTAGGTTGGAAGAGACCTCA
>VWZI01026125.1:0-12091 GCA_013396835.1 Psilopogon haemacephalus | reverse complement strand
TGAGGTCTCTTCCAACCTAAACCTTTCTATGATTCTATGATTATTTTTTGTGTGTGGTCCAAGATACCCTGAGATTTTCCATTTCTTTTTAGTAGTCCCACATGTTTGTCCAGAATTCATTGTCGTGAGACATCGTCTAGTCCATAAGCAAATCAGCTCCACAACTTTTTGTCTTGTTTTTCTGCATAATTGGTTTTGGACTAATCTCTGGGTGATTATATTGTCTTCAGAATGGTTTGTCATTAAGTCTGTTGTCTTTCAAATTACACTCTAAAGTAATTGCTGATATTTTACTGCAGTTCCTGTTGGGGGGAAAAAAGTAATTCTGCATATTGCACTCAGTTTTTTAATACAAATTCTTCATTATATTGTGGTGCCTAGGAGTTTAAAATGTGGAAGTCGTACATCAATATCAGGAAGCTGTGAGGAGCAAGAGCCTTGCTCTATTACTTTGGGGAGAGGATAGGAGAATGAAAAGCCCTTCCTTTATGAGTAACCAGAGTTTTTTAAATTAATGTAATGAAGTCATGAGATAGCACGTTGGATTTTTAATTAAATAATTTGGTTTATAGCATGAAATTGCTACTGTTCATCCCTTGTGTTAATATCACAAGAACAATGCAAGATCTCACAATATAGTAATGAAACAACTGTAGCACAGCTCTTTCTATAGAATTCATATACAGGAGAAGATTAAAAGCTTGATTCTTATCTCACACGCATCCTAAATTACTACCTGTCACTGATACCCTTCAGAAAATAAAATCCTTTCAGAAAAATATCTAATTGTGAGGAAAAGGTATTGGGAAAATGGGGAATTCTTTGGTGGCTTGTTGCAGCATTTGCTTATTTTGTCAAGTAATAAAATAAATGCTTTCTGACTTTCTGGCAGCCATTTCTCACCACTGCTGCTTTCTGCTACTTTGAGTCTATGTAGTGGGTTTGCTCAAACCAACACAGTCTAGAAATCTTTTGTCTTCTGCCTTTTTTTTCCCCTGCAATTAAGATATTTAAATACCAAGAGATGATGCAGGTTCAAAGAATTTTCTTAAAGGCCTTGTGCATTTTCAGGATCCTTTGTCCCTTTTACTCTGCTCCAAAGAAGGCAAGCAGACTTCCACCACATACAGAGACTCAAATCACACAACTGCCAACCAAGGAGTTTGTAGTTGCTTCATTCTACTCAGACCTTAGAAGTTACCTTTCCTGTGAACCTGAGGACATTTGTCACCTACCTTGTAGAAAAGAATCAGTGTTGCATACTCTTAGACTTAACAACACTCTTCCAGGTAAAATTGTAACAGGCAAAGTTTTTCAGGAGACTGAGGTGATATTTGCTGTTACAGTGCTACAGTGCTATTGTGCTTCTTTGCTCTTCCACTCCGTATTTGTGAATTCTGTTGCTAGTGGCTGTCTTTGGTTACTGATAAAAATGTCACAAATTATCAGGATCAAACCTGCCAGAAGTTTCTGAAGAATTTGTGAGTATGAGGGGAAAAGGGAGGCATTTGAGAATTTCTTTACCTTTCATTTTCAGTTTGGTTAGCATTTAAGATAATAGCATAGCAACTGAATTAAGAATAAGTTAACTTCTCTTTCAATCCAAATAAGTGTATTTTTAGAGGTACTTACTTTCATGTCTTGCATTTTTTTGTTGGAGACTACTGAGTGAGAATGGAAAACAGGAAACCTAAGATATTAGTATGTGGTGAAGTTTCACAGTGTTTCATTTTGATTGAGGTACAGAAGTATCACACCATGTAGATACTTCACTGGTGTTGCCTCACAGAAGAAACCTCTCTCCCTCTTTTCAAACAGTAGGAAAAATGGAACTACACTTTCCGGTATGAAATTTGAGTTTCAGCTTATATAAGGTACATGCTAGTGTTAGTATTCACAAAATGCTATGAGATCTGCATAATTATAGAGCCTTACAAATGCCAAGGATTTGAAATGCCTGGTTTTCTTAGTAATTGTTGTAATGCTGGAGGACAAAGTCTTCTCCACACCATGATTAAATAAATGATCCTAGTAGCTCTAACAAAGCCATGTTTCCTTCTGCAGAGATGAAACGTGAATTTCTAGCTCCTCGTGCATGCTCTGCAGAGAGCATTCATGCTAATTTTAGGAAGGCTGGTCGAGGGGAAACAGTGGTTGCTAATTAAGTTGGTGGCACAGCAAAGCAGAAAGTGTGTCGTTGTAGGTGAGAAGTGACAAGTATGGGCAAAATCAGTGCACCAGTAATGAGGACGGTAGCAGTAGAACCGTACTGCCATCTGCTGTGCAGAAACTTGCTATCTCTGAACTGAAAAGTTGCCTTCTTCTTTATTGGTCCTATTGCCTTTGTATTCAGGTCAGTCTCAGGATTCTCAGGTGGCTCAGGCCTCACCAGTCCTTGCTGCGGAAGTTGGAGAAGGAGGTACAACGTGTTCTGGACCATCATTCAGACTGGATAATATGGTTAGTCATGTCAAAACAAACACAAAACGTGCTTGATGTTTTGTGATGAAATAGTTTTGCCTCACATTGAGAGGCTAAGACTGGGAGCAATATTCTGAATGCAGCAGTATAGCAAACACTTAAGTAAAGAGAGGTAATTGCTGTAATGGATCTGATTATATCTTGTTCAGACCATGCAGGATGCAGTTGCCTCTCTGCTGCCTGGGCACACCATGGGTTCCTCTTACTGTCTGCAAGACTCATGGGTCCTTTATCACAGGGCTGCACCCCAGACAGGCTCCAGCTTGGAATTATGCGTAAGGTGACTTCTCATTTGTTTTTGCTGAGTTTCATGCCATTTTTGTAGAGCCAGCCTCAAGAAGTCCTTCTAGATGTTAACCCTGCCATTAAGGGTATTGGATGGTCCTCAACACTTAGTGTTGTCTGCAAACTTGATAAGTGTATGACATCTCTTCTGGGTCATTGCCAAAGATACTAAAGACAAAAGGTCTTAAGGCAGAGCCCTGTAGCATTCCACTTGTTCCCCATTTTCAGGTAGAGTCTAACCCTTTAATCACTGTTTTCTGAGTCTAGTTATCCTGTCATTTTCCCCCTATCTTCTTGTCCTTCCATACAGGTTTTGGCTTTCAGATGGATACATGAATGTTGTGAGAGTATTCAAAGCCTTACAAAAATCAGCACCAATGATATCACCTACTTTTTTTCCCCCTCATCCAAAGATCACTTTACTTTGTCAGGAGACAAACCCAGTATTTATAAAATGCTGTGTAATGTATAGATACAAAATTACTTTTAAAAGTAATTTTATATAATGCAGATGCTAAATGTATTTATATAAGGTAGTATGTAATGAAAAATGTAGGGAAAGAGTTTCTTATATTTTTGTCTTCATGCACATTTTGTTTCAGAGTTTGGGGAAGAAATGTTCATATCTACTTCTTCAAATTTTGGAAGTATGAGAGCTCTCGTTCTCTGTTTCTGGCTTTATAGAGCTTGCCTCAAAATATTTTAGACCATTTTGTGTATTTTCAGTTTAATAGAATTAAAATTCTGAGACAGTCTCCTGTATAGAAAAGGGTCAGTACTGCAAGTGCTTATGAAATTCCTGAGTGCTTCATATATTGCACCTATGTTCCTCTGAGATCCACAATACTATTGAAGTGGATCTGTGATGAGAATTAGCCAAATCTGACCACCAGAAGATAAAATAATCTTCCAGGTGTCATGATTTGTTTGCAGTTCTGAGAAGCTTTCTGATACTGTATGTGTGTCTGTGTGTGTGCATGCTGGGGGGCGCTGTTGGGGAGTGGTGTCTGACATTGGATGTGTGTGTTTTGTACTGAGCAATGATGAATCTGTCTGCCTGAATGTGCAAAACATGAAGGCTTCTACACTTGAACTGAGCTCAGGATAAAATGTGCAGTTTAAAAGCATAGATTGTGTTTTAAATCTGAATACATGGTAATGTTGTTTTATCCTAGGAAGTACTTACTAGAGTAGCATCCATGAACTTGGAGTCAGAGTCTTGCATGCAGGGAATACTCTGTGACGTGTCTTCAACAATTTCCACTGGAAGCTTTTTGACTAGTGAAACATTGGATGGAAGCCCTGTTGACACTGGTAAGTGTTTGGATTTTGTTCTTGTTTATAGCAGGATGGGCCTAATTTGCTGAACCTAAATTCTTCTGAAATAAGCTCTGTGTTTGTGATTGGTTTTATTTTTCTGTAAACGTTTAACCTTCTAGCACACATGCTTTGGCAATGGATATTGTAATTTTTAAGTGGCAAAATTAAAAAAAAATACAACAACCCTGATCTCCAACTGATAATGGTGTTTTCTAATCAATATTTATCATTAATTGTTAAAGAACTATGATTGTCTTGCTGTTAAGGGACTCATTCCACTATCTGCTCGCTGCCATAGTAATTTTTATTAACTTTTTTTTTTTTAACATTTGAATGCCATATTGGCTTTTAATAGAAATGCCTATTCATATACTACTTTCATAAACTATTTTATAAGAGAAATAATTGTTCCTCTGCTTCCTGACATTATTACCTATGAACATGGGAAGTGAGTTTGAAAGTGATTAGACAGCTTACCTCTGGATTTATTGACTTCAAGGTTTAATATTGTGTTAATCTGACATCCATCTGATCTCATGAGCAGCATGTGTATGAGTTATTCCGTATTTATAAATCCATTCTTGAAGACTCCAGTTTTTACAGCCTGAGGTTTCAGAGGCTCATTTTAAACCTAATGTTCTAAACTGCTGAGTATTATTTTGAGTAATATACTTCATAACTCAAGTGAAGAATTGGTGTTTTGTTGACATCAAGCTAAAGCAGATTCTAAGATCGTTTGTAGCTTTTCTATGCTGTTGTTCCTCAGTTGTGGAATTAAAATACCAAAGGTTTGGGTAACTCACATGAATGAATAAATTTTTCAAATTTGGCTGCACCTTTGTTGGACACTGCATGCTTAGTAGTGGCCCTTCCTGATAGTTTTGTGCAATTCTTTGAGCACAAAGATGGGCTGATGCCCTACCTAGAAATACTCATTTGGTTGCCTTCCCTCAGATTTCTTGTGTTGGTGTTAGACGATTTTTATTTAAGCACAAATAAAACTGAGTCATACTGAAGATCACATTAAAGGATTGACACATTTATATGCTATAGGAGGTAAAAATGTGCTAGCTAGTGTAAAATAACAGCACTCATCATTTTCCTGATTCTGTTGTTTCAGTATTTCCTAAGTGACAGAATCACAGAATGTTAGGGGCTGGAAGGGACGTCCAGTCCAAACCCCAGTCAGAGCAGGATCACCTATAGCAGATCACGCAGGAACGCATCCAGGCAGGTCTTGAATATCTCCAGAGAGGGAGACTCTACAATCCCCCTGGGCAGCCTGTTCCAGTGTTCTGTCACCCTCTCATGAAAATATGGAAAAGATTTTTCCCTGTAACTTCCTGTGCCTCAGCTTCTATCCATTGCCCCTTGTCTTGTCATCAGGGATCGCCGAGCAGAGCCTGGCTCCATCCTCCTGGCACTCACCTGTTACATATTTATAGATACTGATGAGGTGTCCTCTCAGTCTCCTCCTTTCCATGCTGAAAAGTCCCAGCTCTCTCAGTCTCTTCTTGTAAGGAAGATGTTCCACACCCTTAATCATGTTTTTGTCTCCGTGCTGGACTGTTTCAAGCAGTTCTATGTCCCTCTTGAACTGAGGGGCCCAGAACTGGACATAGTATTCCAAATGCAGCCTCACCAGGGCAGAGTAGAGGGGGAGGAGAACCTCTCTCAACCTACTAACCACAGCCCTTCTAATACACCCCAGAATGGTTTTGGCCTTCTTGGCCACAAGAGCACATTTCTGATTACTACATCAGCTTGAATTTGTGGAAATTTGTGTTAAGGTTCGTGGCATCATTGGCAGGAAGCAGTTAAAGAACCAAACCCCAGAGCACTTCACAAATACTAAGCAGTATATGTCATGTTAGTAGTTGAGATGCCAAATTGTGAACATCTAGCTTACTGTTTCAGGATTGTCTGCTGATAGTATAGAAGATGGAATTTTGAGAGAAACAGCAAGCTGCCCTTGGAACTCCTCGCTGCCTTTTACCTTGCAGCTGAGACAAGAGAATTTGTCTGGAGCATCTGAAACTCAGTTGCCTGAAGGAGAGATGTCCCTTTATCAAGGAAGTCGGGTACAGCAGATCTTGGAGAAATGTACTGGAGACCTGAACACTTGCTCAGAGAGCAATACCTGTTTCAAAGGTATTTGCCATTATAGAGCATTTTTGTGCTGTCACCAGGAGCAAGGAGTTTACTCAGTGTTACCTACCAATCTGTATTATTTATATTCAGCTGACATTTTAACATCACTAAGGATTCTGCCTGTGAGAGCTTTCATGCTTCATTCATTCTTCGCTTTATGTGCATGTCCACATTGCGTAGTGTAGTGCAAAAAAACCCCACAAATAGCCTGATCAAGTATTCATCTGATCATACTCTAGTTCTTGCAGCTTCCTGCTACTGTGGCTAGGCTGTTTGTGCCAAATGTATCACTTGATTATGCGTGAATTTCTCTTCAGAAAGGTAGAGACAATAATACTTAATATTTTATTATTTATGCAGGGCCACGTAATTTGATGAGACACTGATTAACAGACCCTTGGGAGTTGTGTGTTTAAAAAAAAAAAAATTGTGAAAACAAGAACATCCTTATTAGCTATCGTGAAGATAATGTCAGTGTTTTAATGTGAACCATTCTCTTTTTGGAATATTTGAAATCTGGAATTGTAGAATTATCATCTAGACCAGGAAGGACTTCTAATCATGTCATGTAAATTTTCCTTCCTGCTCAACAGCAAAGCCAACTTGGACCAAGTTGCTTAATGCCTTGTCCAGGCAAGTTCTGAATATCTCCAAGGTCAGAGATTCCACACCCCCTCCTTGGCAACATTTTAACAACTTCCTTCTTTTCTCACTCTTTTCTTTCATTGTATCCAACCAACATTTCCCACATTCCATCTTGTGTCATTTAGCTCTTTCTTTCACTGAACATATTTAAGAATCCTAACTGCATCATGTTTGTACTTTCTCATAGGATGTAGTGGACAGCAGAGATTTCTGTACCACTTCCCACACACTCCCAAGCCTTTTAAGACTGAACAAACTTGGTTCTTTATGTTTTCTATAAACATCATGTGCTTTATTCTTCCTTTAATCATCCTTGTAGCTTTTGATTGGATTTGCTTCACTGTCACTGAGTTTCGTAGTGGGAAGCCAATGCTACTTCTGATGCAGTCTCACAAGTGATGAATAGAGAGCTTATGTGCTTCAGTTTTTCATGTAAAAAAAACTAATTGCATCAGTGTAGCATTTTATTGCTACTTTTTGTTCCTGCATTGTATCAAAGCAAAAAAATTGGATGCTGTAAAAAAATTTTATGAGCTGGTATTTTTGAACTTGCCGAATTCTGTATGCTTTATTTGCTGTGTAGAATAGCAGTGTGTGCTGTATCTGTTGGCTTTTTGAAGGGTTGTGGTTTTCAGGGGTTTGGTTTTTAAATAACCTCTTGTTGTTCTTGCAGCTCTAGCAGCTGAATTTGATTTTCCTGAAATGGAGAGGCATTTTCCGACCATCCATCACCAGGTGTTTCAGCCTTTGGAACCAAGTCTTGACTCTGATACTTCATCATCTTGTTCTCAAAACAGAATTCCACAAGAGAGCAGGGAATTTAGCAAGGTACTACTGGAAAAATGCTGATGGAGGAAATACTTTGCTTTAAGATTTCTGTAAAACTCAAATGCATAGCCCCTGTACTGTCATTTCTTCAGAAGAAGCACACTAATAGTTTCTAACACAACTGGAAGTGTTTTTACTGGTTGTAGGCAGAAATACCATCCAAAAATCAAGTATCAACTTTTAATTTTTTTTTGTCCTTCAGATTTCTGAGAAAATCTTAAATCTTAATATTTAACCTGTAACTAAATCCTAAACCAAGATTGTTTCTTTGTTTTTCCTGACACTAGACTTCAAAATTCTCAACAAAGAATCAAGATACATCTACATCTCCAGAACTGGGAAACTTCACTTGGAAGGTCCAAAGAAGCATTCTGCCTTTGAATCTTGAAACAGACAGGCCAAAGAGCATTGCATCAGAAAGAGAAACTGTTAAAGAAAATATGACTGCAGGTATGTACAGTGCAGTCAGATCAAGACTTTCAAGTCAGCCTGCAGTCAGTATGTGAATACCAACCCTTAACGTGGGTTTGCTGTGTCACAACTGGGAATGAACACTTCTGTCAACTCTAATTTGAAATGTCAAATCTCTGCAGCTGCTGTCTCTGTCTTCTCCATTAAACTGTTAAATTTGGTCAAGTTCATTATTTTCTTAGCAGTTACACTTCAATAGAAAAGCAGACTTGCATATTCAATTCACTATAGTGGATATTATGTTACATATTATTTGGGGAGTAATTATTATGTTAGTGAAGAAATAACAGCTCTTGCTGAAACTGTCAGTTTAAGTACAGAGGAGGGTCATGAAAATGATCAGGGGGCTGGAACACTTCTGCTATGAAGGCAGGCTGAGGGAGCTGAGATTGATCAGTCTGGAGAAACCTAATAACAACCTTCCAGTACCTGAGGGCACCCTACAACAAGGATGGAGAGAGACTGCTTAAGAAGGCCTGCAGTGACATGAAGAGAGGCAATGGTTTTAAATTAGAGTAGATTTAGACTGGACATTAAGAACAAGGTCTTTGTAGAACACTAGAACAGGTTGCCCAGGGAGGTGGTTGGGGCCCCATCCCCAAAGATAATCAAGGTGAGGCTGGACAGGGCTCTGGGCAACCTGATCTAGTTGAGGATGTCTCTGCTGATTGCAGAGGGGGTTGGACTAGATGACCTTTGGAGGTCCCTTCTGATCCAGACCATTCTATAATTCTAAGTATTTTTCCAAATAGTTTTATGTATTCCACAATTTCAAACACAGCCAGTAGTAATCTAAATATTTCTAAAACTTTTATTTACCAAGAATTGGATTTCTGGTGTTTTAAGGTGCTCCATCAGAAAGCTGAACAGTGACAAAAATGACAGCACAATATTTTAAGCAACAGGCCTACTCATGTCAGTGTTCCTGGTCAGTTATCTTTGTTACTTGCATAATAAAGCATACAGTTTTTGGAAACACACACTACTCACGTTTAAAGCTGCAAGCAGTTAGTCAGCCTCTACTACACTTCTCTTTAGCTGGCAGATAATGTGACAACAACAGCAGCAAATGAATGAAAAATGCCAGAAGAAGCTTACACTTGGAGGCTACCTGTGGTCACAGCAAATAGGATTTAGAAAGCTGCCTTCTAACTTCAAAACATTGTATTTCTAAATTGTTTAAAGCACATAGATTGTTTCTGTAAACAACTTCAATATCTGCCTGTCCCCCAAAGTATTTTTTTAATCCCAAGTTAATTATTCTTGTCTTTACAAGGTTGGGAGGAAATAATACAAGGAACAGACTAAGCAAACAATAACTATTTTGGGTTGTCATTTCAGGGGAGGTTAATATACAAGTCAATCATCTGGAGAACTTTCTGGTGATGGCTGATGTGTAATTCCTGCCTTGCTGTTAACAGCTACTGATAATATTTTGTCTGTGTCAAAGAATGAAAAGAAGCCCCTGGGAATGAAACCTTTAAATGTCAATGTGATACATCTCTGTGTATAAAAGCAGGATACTGGAGTCTGTGTAACCACTTTCATCAAACTTAGATCAGAGACATTTAAAAAAAATAACAACCAAACTTGTTATTTGTTTGGTATCTACGGTACTGCTGAATTACCTTCTCAGTGATTCACATGTTGATACCTGAACTTTCTCTTTTTCCAGCCTCTAGATCCTAAGACCAAGGTAGTCATTGTCTCAAGTTGAATGTTTTCTTCTACTTTGAAGAATTTCTGCCCAAGTAGTAGTGGTTTTGATTTTCTTCCTGTTTTAGAGGCTGTGGAACAACAAAAAGAGACTCAAGGGACTTCCATTTACAGAAGTCCTACAAATTCAGTCTTGAAGTCTGTTTCTAAACTTATTTTAAAAGGCTTTAAGTTGTGTACAGTGAAGGAACCATAACAAAATGTTAATGATACTATGAAGAAGCTTAAGGAGACTCTTTTTAAACAAAATGTTTCTTCCTATTTACTAGACATATATGACTGAAAAGTGTCTGTGTGGAGGGATTTTTAAATGTTGACTGTCTGTTGGCTGCAATTTGAATTCTTGATGATAATTTTTTTGAAACAGGAGCTGAAGAATCTTTTCATCTGCTGCAATTAGAAATTACTCTGAGTGACTGCCCTCAGAATGCTGATCAGCCAGTGGAGCACAGTGCTGTGCTACAGAGGTCTTTTGAACAAACCCATGGAGCTAAGAAATGGGGCGATGAGAACTGTAGTTCATCTGCTGGAGAATATGAGGAACTGTCCAAAAAAGTGGAATATATTGATCTCCAGTGTTCGATGGAAGAGCTGCAAAATGGAAGTATGAATCCTCTAGAAGAGGAAAAATCATTTTATCAGCTAGATACCACACCAGTTACAGTACAAGAAACTTTCTCTCGACAGTTGCTTAAAGAGACTGTGCCTTCTGAAAAATTACCTGTAAAGGCATTTGATAAGAAGTATTTGAAGTTTCCTGAAAAATCAGTTCATGTACATGAAGCAAATAAAGCTGTAGAGCTGGATTTGCAGTGCAATACAAATACAAAGGAGCCTGACCAAAGCTTTCCAGAAATACAAAAATCGTGGAAGATTCACAGAGACATAAACTTGGAAGCCTCAGACATCCATTCACAGGCTGCCATAGAGCAGAATGGTTCTTTCCTGGAAACACATGAAAACCATTCTAATTCTGTGCCCAGAATCTCCTGTCGTATTCCAGTCTGGGTGAGTAAAACAGATTTCGAAAAGCAGGGATTCTAGCAGGCTTTTTTCTTTGTTCTGTTGTTATGGGTTTTTTTCTGTTGCTGCACCAAGTTATTGTAGACATTTAGCATCTGAAAGCTTACTAAACATTGTAATTTTACAATTCTAGTTGAAAACTTGCATGTTTCCTGGACTTCTGCCCTGCTCCTTTCAGATAGTAGCATGAAATCATTAGCAGTAGCTGAGTTGGAGTTCACGGGTTGCTCCTGGGGTTGCTCTGACATCTCTGTTGCATCCTCCTCTCAGCCCCAGTTGGTACAGTGTATGCATCTGTGCTACATGGCTCCATTACCCAGCTGAGCAGCCTCTATCCCCATTCAGAAGCCTGAAGGATGTAAATAATATAACTCAAATATAAGAAGCCTAAAGAAATAGCTTTGATGTAGTAGCTTAAGGGGTGGGGGAAAGAAGTTTGCCTGGAACTGAGTCATTTAAAGTTGAGGTGAGTAGGGGAGAGGGAGAGAGATGGATTTGTTGTTATATTGCTTTGGGTTATTTGTTATTTTTAACACTGGTATGTAAAACCCTTGGCATTGGACTTAGTTTTCACTGTCTGCATCCATAAAACCTCAAAGTGCTCTTTCTGTATTTCATTTACTGCCTGGGGGCAGGTTTTCTTTCTTCTGAATGTTGAATGAACCTACTCTTTCTGTCAAGCTAACAGCTATTGCTATTGCTGGAAATAGTGATTTATTTCCTTTTATTTTAGTTATTCTGTACACTGATGTCTTGTATAATTTATTTTTTAAGGAGACACAGTCAGGGCGTGGTATTATGGAAGAACCAGAACTTACTCTGATAAGCTCAAATGATGTCAGTGTTGCAGAGTCAGACATTGAACATCCTAACCAAGAGAAAATCAAGGATAGAATCAATAATGCAGCATGTGTGGGTCAGTCTGAATTTAATATTTTTACTGAGGTGAGTCTATCTAATGTGATACTAATTTAGTTTTCAATATGATAGGGATTGGTCTCACTGTTGCAGAACAAGAGAATGTGAGGGTTATCCAAGCCTAGTATTGCTTGAATGATTTTACTTTATGTTACTTCTCTGAGCAGAACTGATATATCTTAAATATGGGCTATTCCCCAAAGTCACTATCTAGTCATAGAATCATAGAATCATAGAATGGTCTAGGTTGGAA
>VWZI01025913.1:0-11123 GCA_013396835.1 Psilopogon haemacephalus | reverse complement strand
ATCTTTGAGGTCTCTTCCAACCTAGACCATTCTGTGATTCTGTGTTTCTTATACAATGCCATACTTGAAGGGAAAGACATAAAGAAATTGGACATGTTATTCTTTATACATCTGTTTAGGTAGTCTGTTCAGTGAGAAACTTATTTTTGGCAGTCTTGCTAGCAATACACAACTCTAAAATTAGGGTTTGCAAGGTCAACATTTTCAAAGCAAGTTTTGTTTTCCCTGCACCTCAAGAGAGATGAAAAAGAGTGCATGTCCTCCTGGTGGGGAGAGATGCTGTATTTTAATATAAATTAATGCAAGCTGCTACCTGTTGCTGTAATGGTCACTTGAAAAGAGGTGGCAGTGGGAGAAGCTGCCAGGTTTGACTCCAAGATAACCATCTGCTGGAAATTTGTGGGTAAATATCAATGTCATTATTTTGCTTGAAAGAAATACTCCTGCAGAATCATATGGGAAAATAGAAAGACTGTATTTTTAAGTAGGAGAGAAATGGACCTTGCAGATCTGAGTCACACTGGCTGAGGCTCAGTTTGTCCTTAATCTAGCAAACCCCACCAAGCAGGCGATTAGCCCATTTTAGGTCTCAAAGGAGGCTTCTAAATTTTATGGAAATCAGAGAGGAGGACTACTAACAAAAACTCCATAACTTATGTTTATCTCTTACTAAACAAAGAATTCAGAGAGGAGTGCTAATCAGGGCAAACCCCTCAGGAACTAAGCAGCTCTGTTTCTGCTCCTCTCCGAGTTACTTAGCGCTGCTGTCATCAGAAATGTTTGTGGTGGAAAACAAGGCAAGTTCTTCTGCCATACCAACTGGGAGGCAAATAACAGTCAGTTGTTCAGGACCATATATCTTACGGACATGCTGAGATGACATTTGGGCCCCCTCTGCTGTGGTGCTGGATGCACCAACTGCCCCCAAAAATGGAGAGAGTTACATGTACGCTTGGTGCAGAGTTCCTAGCTGAGACAAGCAGGCAGTTGCCAAAGGAGAGGAGAAAGACAGTGCCCTATTCCCAGCTGCTAAGTCTCCCTTTGTTTCCCTCTGCCTTCTTCTCTTCCCTTGAAATTATAACTCCAAATGGCTCAGGCGTGGGCCATTTACTGTGATTATGTCCCTTTTTTCACTCTTCTGCAATTTACTCTCCCTGTCTCTATATGGAGGAAAAGAGCTGCAGTTTGTTTGGAAGGTGGACGGAGAGATGGTAGCATTTGCTCTGAGTGGAAAGGTATTATCTGGCACACTGCAAAGCGAGGAGATGAAGGGGCAGAGGGCTGCAAGGTGTGTGTATGTGTAGAATATGGATTCAACCTGTCTCTGCCAGCATCTATTACCATAACCTAAACAATACGAGGCATTTGAATTTTAATCAAGTTGGCTGCTGGTTCTGTCCCAGTTAGAGCAAAAGCCAATGGAGTTGATTCACAGGAGCTTGAAGAGAAGGAGTGTGATGAAGGCGGGAGAGGGAAGTGCCTCTCTGAAAGGCAGGAAAGATAGCCTTTCTCTAACTTAACAAAAGACAGCAGACCTGTGTGCAGATGAAGGAGGGGTGGCTGGGGGAAGGTTACGAGTTGTCCTATTATCGTGAAGCTTGAACTGTCATCTCTACTTGATGGAAGCAAGAGAGATTGCAGTTGGAGCTGCAGAAAGGGTGCATCCCTGACTGGATTAATAGAAAGGGAAGATGACTCTAGAATGGCTGCCCATTATCTGCACTACAAAGAGATTAGTGAGGGTTTCAAAGAAATTAATGGCTTTTGAGTTAGCGCTGAAATACTAATGAATGTCAGGGATGGGGATGTACTCTGAATAAAGTTGGTTCTCTTTTTGTCTGTGTGTTTCTGTCATTTGGGGCTATTAAAGTGTGCTTTTTCTCTACTTTTTTTAGGTTTAGATTGGGCTTTCAGTTTTCATATTTAGCTGAAACTCTCGAGTAGCTTACTTGTACCCAAAATATAGTTATATTGATTTATTTTCCATCTTTCAGACTGAGTACCAACTCAGCAATTTTTAAATTGTTGTTATCATTTTAGTCATACAAGCAGGAAATCTTTGTGGGTAAAGTGTAAACTACTCTGAACATGGGGGTAAATTCAGGCACCATTCTGAGTATGAGTGAGACATAGGAAAGCCAAGGCTAGGCTGGCAAGGCAAATTTAAGGATATAAAACAATTATTACTTATTCAAAGTTCAACTGAAACGTGTCTGATTATTCCTTGTAAATCCTTAGTGTTGGTCTTAATCGAAGAGCTAGCCAAAGCTTTTACACTGTTGCTGTTCTGAATCCTTCTCCTTCCCCTCACAACCAACTACAACAATGTTTTCAGCCAAGGACAGGAGCATGTCCTTATACTGTAGGTTACAGCCCAAGTTCTACTTTCTCACCAGCTGGTATCATTAGGCCCTTGAACAGTAACTACAACCTTCAAATACTCGTAGTCCCTGACTCTTTGTGCCCCTGGAAGGCTAGACGCTCTCACCTATTAGCCAGTGTCAAGAGTAGCTTTGCCAGCAGTCCTAGCCGTGTTGTCCCCAGTACAGATGGGGATGCAGTAACTTCTATACAGGTTTTATCTTTATTTCCAAGCTCCACCAAGCCCATGTTCTTCTGTTCTGACAGCTCCAAAGACATTCTAGATATACTCGGAGGTGATCATGTTTAAAACTTGTCAGAGCATGGCCTGTTAACATGAATAGTAGCTGGTTAAGCTGAGACACCAAAAATATTTTGTGCCTCCAGCTGTCTAACCCTATTACTCTTTCAAAGCTTGAAGGCAGAAACCATGAGTGAAACAGCTTCTGTATTGCTGCAGCTTGTAATGCTATGTGTCAAAGTCAGTTGGGTTTGGTTTAACCTAATTGTGCAGGGCAGTGGATGAGGAGCTGTTCCCAGGTGGCTACCTCACTCCTGTGTCAAGAATAGCAATCTGCAAGGGAGATGAAACTGGAGGCAGAAACCTCTTCGCTTGTGTCTGTTAGTTCTGTCACTGTTCAGCAAATGAGGTATTATACAGATACCTTACTGGAGAGGTGAAGTAGAAGTCTAATGGGAGCAAGAATGTGCTCCTTAAGGTTGTGTTGTTTTGAGGTGCCAAGCATTAGTAACAGTGAATGCCACAGAATTTTTACAGGGACTGACAAAAATTGCTTAGAGCTGTATGTCCAGCCCAAGGTGAAAATACAATGCTTGCATGTGTTAATGGTGGCTGAAATGGTACAAATCAGGTTGGAGCAAATCTTGCACAGATACCTTTTTTAAAGCCCAGAAATATCTTAGATCGCATTTCCTTTAAATTCATGTCACTTTGGTGCCCTGAGTGACTCGTGTATGGCTGGTTTTTTGGGGAGAAAGAAAGCTCCCTTCAAGTCTGCCTTGGGCCTGGGTTTGTGAAAGGGCTTGCTCTGAAGCACCTGAAATACTGAGGTGCTCAGAGATACGTAGTTTCCTCTTGCTTTTCTATTTTGTCCCTGTCTACTGGTCCTGAGGCTAATTTTCATAAATCAGCAAAGCTCCTCTCTAGTAAATGGACCTGGGCAAAATGTTCTGGGTCATGCCAAAATGTGGAGAGGATCTGCTGCCATTTGGCACAGTTCTTCATTCTTTGTGTTGTAGGTAAGTCTGGGTGCAAGGTATAGTGCCAGGGTGCTGTCAAATGGGGGTGTTCCTGTCACTCTTAGTGGCCCCACAACTGTGCCACAAGCAGCCACAGAGGAGGCCTCTCCAGCACAGTGTGTTTCAGAAAGGGGAAAACACTGCACAGCAGCATGAGAAGTAAGGAAACAATTGTGAATGTTATCCCAGGGTCAGAGGAGGTAAAGGTGCTACAGGTGTCAGGGCAGGGGTTAACCTGCACTCCTGGGAAGACCCTGGTGGGGCAGGTATCTCCCTTCAGCCCCGTATGAGACCCCATGTGGGACAAGGCGGAGATTTCCTGAAGAGACTGTGGCATTGGAGGGCTCATGCAGTGGCAGGTTTATCCTGAAGGACAACAGCCCCTGGAGAGGACCTGTGTTGGAGCAGTGGAAAAGTGAGAAGAAAGGAGCATCAGTGAAGAATGGACCTTGACCCCTTGTTCCTCTTCCTTCTGTGCTGCTTGGGACAGCAGGGAACTAGAGGCATTGTGTGTTTTCATTTCTATGTGTTTTTCAGTGTTGAAACCTATTTTAGTTGGCAATAGATTACTTGCCAATAGTGTTCTCTTCTAGACTAGATTCTGGGAGACTTGCAGTGTTTTATTGCTCCTGAATAATCTTGGGAAAACAGCTTTGTTTATCTGTCTCTCTGTTTTCCTTTTTGTAGGGAGTTCTGATACTTCTGGGTAAAACAAATGCTAAGTTGTCATTGGCTCAAGTGTACAATCAATGCTTGTTTGGGTGAAGGCTCTTCCTGTGATTCTGTCCTCCAAGTGTATCATGTATGGGCCAGGGAGATGCATAAACCAGAATTAAGGCAATTTGAAACTATTAATTTGAAGGAATTAATGGTGATGTTCTCATTTTGTTTCCTCCAGAACACAAGCCAATGTTCCCAAATATTCTGAAGAAGGGATACTTAGAAATTAGAAGAGACAATGACAGCTTCTGGCAAACCTGTTATGCTGAGCTCTCCCCATACAAACTGTACCTGTATTGCTTGGACAGCAGTGGCAACCAGACTCTTCCCACCGTGTACCCACTTATGCACTTTCAAAGGGTCAGTGTTACTGGTTGCATTGCAACAAAGGTGGTGGATGCTGTCATGTCAGACGACTCACAGCTGCAGCTGAAGGCGGAGTCCTCTTGGGAGGCTTTGGACTGGGGACAGAAACTCTGGGAAGTGGTGCGTGCCTCTGTGCCTGCCTTTACAAGACAGCAGGAGAAACTGGAGAATGTGCCAAAGCCTGAAAACAACAGTGACCTTTCTCAAACCAATGGATTGTTAGAGAAGCCTGTGGAGCTCTTCATATCGATGAATTTGACTGAAAACACTAAAGAGTACCAAAATATTCTCAAATCAGGGACTCTTTATAGGTTAACTGTCCAAAATAACTGGAAGGCATTTACGTTTGTTTTAAACAGGTCTTATCTCATGGCATTCCAACCGGGTAGGCTTGATGAAGATCCTCTACTAAGCTACAATGTTGACGTGTGCCTGTCAGTCCAGACAGATACTCAGGATGGCTGTGACTCTTGCTTTCAGGTCATTTTTCCTCAAGATGTCCTCCGCCTGCGTGCAGAGACTCGACAGAGGGCTAAGGAGTGGATGGAGGTGTTGAAAACAGCAGCCAGTGCTACTAGAAGTTCAACTCCGAACCCACAGGTTACTCTTAGGAACAAGCCTGGAGACTGGCCCTCTGGAAACAGAAAAAGCAAGCGCCAGTCCGTTACCACCAGCTTCCTAAGCATCCTGACCACGCTGTCTCTAGAGAGAGGGCTCACAGTTCAGAGCTTCAAGTGTGCAGGTAAGCAACCAGGCTGCAGCATCTGCACCCACTTCAGCAGGAAAAGAAAATCACTCGGAAGAGCATGTCTGTGTTTTAGCAGCACTCAGCCATTCCCTACCACTCACTATGGCTGTGATCACTCTGGTGTGCTAGCTCTTCTTTGCTCTCTGTAAAATGTGGAGAAAAGCTTATGGGATACTCAGGGATTCACCTGCATTTGGTGAGCAGTGCTGGAACATTAGATCCTGTACAGAGAGCACTGTGTGGTCCAGGGCTGCCGAACCATTTTCTTGATTCTGGCCATCGCAAAGATGTTCCAGAATCGGAAGTGTCTGGAATTGTCATCGCATTGATTCTGAACATGATGCAACTTTCCAACTTCATGCATTTTTCTTTTATTACTGTCTTCTCCAAGTAATTTTTTGAACTCAGTTTTAGCTCTAGGCCTTTTGGCTCCTCAAAGTATATGTTCTTCCCTGAAGCACCATCATTTGATGGCATGTTCTACCACTGAGGTTTAGGCATTAGCTTACCTTCTGGGTTCTTCCCTTGAGGCAGGGGTGAAAACATCACCCCTCTGCATGTAACTGTAAATTTCAGTTCATTTGAACTGATTCTAGTCCTAGGCAAGATCATAATTCTATTTTCATTTAATTCACAAACTGGATAAAAGGGACCCATGTGAATGCAGTTCATTATCCTTTGTGGAGCAAACTTGGGCTTAAACTATACTTTCTATCTGTCTTCAGTTACACTCAGACATTGTCAGATGTATCAGAAACAGCTTTTCTGGAGGGTTTTCCTCTTTTATTATGGGGGCTGTGAGGGTCTTGCCTCCTCCCCACTCCCCTCCAGGGAAAAGTTGAGCCCCAAAAGTACTGGATTATCCTCAGACCTCACTCTGGGTGCAGCTGGATGTGTCCTTTGGGAGTCACCTACAGATGGTATTCCTACTCACTTCTCTACAGTGCATAGCACCCACCTGGTAGCCAGATCATTGTAAGGGTTGGCCTCATTGCAGTTAATGATTTGGTCACAGTACTTGGCCTTCTAACTCATTCAGTTCTGTTCTTGGCCACAAACTCTCTCGACTTCTTCATCTGAGGTTTTCCTGGGAGTGATTATGTGCCAAATGACTGCTGAAAATGAAGGTGCCTGGATCCTGGGATAATTCTTGATTACTTGGACACACTCAAACAGTGGTCATGTCTTACCTTCAAGGATGGTTGTAAAAACTGTAGGGAGGCTCTGGGAATGGGTCAGATAAGTGTCCCCAAGGTGGATCCAGCCCTGTGTGTTACCCACAGGCAGCCTTGTGAAACTCAAGAACAGAGCAGAATTAACTGCCGCATTTTCATATTAATGTCTCAGGTGACATAAAAACTTTATACCTTTCACTTACTTTAATTCAAAGCTCAATAGAGGGAAAATTTGTAATTTTGCCTCTGACAGAGATCCAGGAGAACTTCAGGTAAGCATTTCCAACGACCTCCTCAAAAATAGGACCAGGCTCTGAGAAGTCAACAATGCGATGTGTCCATTGTGAAACAGGTTTTAGACCTGCGTGATGTAACGTGGAGCAGACTTCTGTGGGAAGGGTTGTGTTTCCTCTGCCAAACACTGGACAGTTCATCTGCACTTACGTACGTCCTACATAAATAAGGTGCTCTGACTGGGTTAGAGGTGCATGGAGTTTTCTCCTGATACTTGGCAAACATCCCCAGTGCTCCTGTGGTCTTCTTTTAGTCGGCAAAACTGATCGAACACTTTTTTACAGAGAAAAGTGAGTTGTGGAAAGTTCTGTGAGAAACCACTCACTGGGACCGCCTGTACTGGGGGCCAAGGGTTACACAGCACTTACTGTCAGAGCAGACCCTTCCTTGTCTGCCTGAGACCCTCAGAGCATGTCTTTGAGAGTCGCCTGAAACTTATAGCTGTTACCAGCACGCCAAGAAATTAATAATTGTAATTGTAACAGGGGGAAGCTGAGGAAAGTTGCCTGGCTCGGAAAGTTTCTGCTGAGGCGCAGCAGCAGGCTGGGGCTCTCCTTGTCCCTTGCTCCCTGCGGGCAGTTTGCTGCTCCCCGGCGTGGGCTGCTGTGTAAGCTGAGGGGCCTGCTGCTGGTAATTACAGCTTGCGGGCATTGAGAGCAGTTTTCCCCAGGGCTGGTGGGAGTGGTGAGCTTGGAAAAGGATGAGGGGGTTGGGGGGGGGAGAAAAGTTCTGCTGTGAATTCTTCAGCCATTTAGTGCAAATTCCTGTAATTACCGTCTTTGTGTCCTGTCCCAATGGCACATAATACAGCAGAAGCCTTTCCTAATTGAGACCTTACAGGAGGTACAAATCCCTCCTTTGTTCGGCCTGACAAATTAGTGCCAGAAAGTGGCAAAGTCCGAGAGGGAATCAAAGGCAAGCAACACAAAGATGGAACTTAAGGCTACAGTAATAACCCTCTCTACTTGTGCAAGGGTGGGAGGGAAGGAAAAGTAATGACCAATGAAAAATGAAGGGTTTTTTTGTTATAAATTCCCTTGACATGACAGCACCTTAGGGCTGCTTTATTTATTTAGGAAAAGTGATTAAATAGTAATACAACAGGGCAGACCATTGTCTCCCGAGCTGCCCCCCTCCCTACAGACCCCTGCTGCCTCTGCTAATTGATTGACAATGAACCTCTGATAAAGAAGGTTGTTGGGAGGACCTGATGGGGACTGGGTTGTTTTTTCACTTTTTCTCTTTGCAGTCTTTGTGGGATTCCCCTCCCCGCAGCTTTGGGTTTTGGTTTTTTGTTTTTGTTTTTTTTTTTCTCTGTTTGAAATGCCCTCTGCATCCCCATTTCCTTCCCTCCCTCAGTAAAAGCTGCTCAAGGCACTGCTCCCAGACAAACAGCTGACACTCACAAGCAGGTGGGGAAGAATGTGAGTGTCTCTGCCTGCTACTGACAAGTTTATCTTTGAATTCGACCAGCACTTTTCAGGTTGTGATACAGGCCAGGTCAAATGAAGTCATGGGGCAAGGGAACAAACTGTTGATACACTGGAGTCAAAAGGGCAGCTTGAAAAAAACTATTCCTCACATTTCTCTTTATCTTACTGCAGAGGGCAGGACATTATTTCTTGTAATTTCAAAAAGTGAATGAACAAGCCACTGATTACCAGCAGACCAGCATGGTTTTTCTAAATACTTCTACCTTTGCTGCCATTATTTGTATTTTTGGCTTGGACAACAACACATTTTGGAATATGAGGTTAACTAGAAACTGCTGACACTGGAAGGACAGCCTCCTCTGTCCTTTGCAGATTCTGTGTTGTAGCTTGATCTTGCCCTGTTGCTGGGGTGTAGCAGTGTTCCCCTGGGAAGTATCTGGGGCTCTGAACAAGAGTGGCATTTGAGAGCATCGATCTGATCTGGTGAAATTTTGGAGGGACCTACCCTTTGTATTCAGGTAGATGTTAAGTGAGAGTTATTTCCAATTCCAGGCTGGAAAATACAAAATTTTATTATTTGTCCTTTAATATGTTGAAAATGAGAAACATAAATTATGTTAGCATGACCTGTTGGCAGTGGTGTTATTATTTTTTTATGTCTTTATTTCACCTGCATTCAAGAGAAATCTCCAAACTTGTTTATGTTACAAATTTGGGATGAGGCGGCTTCCATCAAAACATGTTTGGCAAGTGCAGCATCTTGCAGACAGTGGAATCTGGTTGTAAGTACTCTAGTGGCTGACCTGTGGGACCTTCTGTAGGCTCCTGGGGATACTCTCCCAGAAGTCTATAAGAATCAAAGGTTGTAAATTGTCTTTCAGTATTGCTAATCCCTTGGCATATGTGTTCATATTTAAATAGGTGCGGAATAAAAATGACTTCTGCCCTTGCCTCCTGCATTTTGGATACCTCCCATTCTTTTGATGTCTCTCTTCCTCTTCACCTTTTATTCTTCTCTGCTTGTTCTTTATTAACACAAACTTTTTTTTTCAGAGAAGTCAGTTATTTCTGCCAGAAACTCTTGTTGTTTGTGCACCAGGTCCTAATGGATGTTGGAATTTCTGCCTTCTGAAAAATATGCTCCACACACTCTTACCTATCTATGTGGTTTTCCTTACTCTTCTTCTCGGGTGCCTTCTGTGTTTTCCTCCCTGCCTTGTTCATGTCTCCTCACTTGCCAGAAGAATAAATACTGTTATCAGGGCTCCACTGACTTGGCTGGCTGACCTGAACACTAGATGTGGAGAAGCCAAGGTTAGTAAATGGACTATTTCCTGAGCTTGCAGCCTTTATCAAATTGAGCAGCAGGTGGAAAGCTGTTGGCTTTCAAGGAGTCATTTTGCCTCTAATGCTGTCATCATGTGTGTGGATGGGAGAACAGTCCAGTCGTGCAACATGCCCAGCTTGTGCAGCCTTTGCTCTAGAAGCCTCTCCTGTGGTGGTAAAAAAGTTGTTTCTTTCTTCCTCCTCTCACCCCTTACTCCTCCCACAATGAAAAAATAGTATTTGCTTAATAGCTTGCAAGCCAGAAAGCATGAATAAAAAGGGAAAAAAAAAATAGCCAGGTGCAATGTTGACTTTGTTCAACTTCTCCAAAAACCATATAGTTCAAACTTCTCAAATCCAGATAGTTGAAAAGCATGGGTACTCCTTCACTGAATTTAGCAAATACTTTGTGAACTGTCATCACACTCAGCAGCTGTTTGCATTACACACACGTGGCAGTTCTGTGGAGAGCTCAGTGATTCCTCATGAATTGCATTACAAGAGACAGCATTATTTGTTGGGCTTGCATCTGGTAAGTCACTCAAGTCAGCATTTGCTAATAAAGACCTCACAGTCACAGAAAGGCACAGGCAGGGTGCATCTGCCTAACACTTTTTCTGCAGTCATGGTTTATACACAGTCCCTTATAAGCATGTTTGTTGAATCTACTTGACTGTTTTAACAAAATTTGACAGAGAAGAGGTAGAAAGGGTGTAGTAATCTTAGAGGTGTCACAGTAGCCAGCAGTCATAGGGGAGGCCTTCTGCTGCTCTGGAAAAAACCCACAGTGTGCACTGTGTTTGCTTGGCATCTGAGTATCTATGCAGGTGTGCAGCCTAGAGGGAGAAATACGGAAGGAAACTTACCGCTTTAGATCCACGACCACAGAATTAGGGCATTTGTGAACATCTTAGCAGGGCACCTCCCCTTCTGTCACATACCAAATCTGTGTATTATTTCCAGAGTGATTGCATGTGGGTCAGATAGGAGGAATGTAAAGGAAGTTACAGAACAAACCAGGAGCCAACTGCTGGACAGGTTTCAGGTTTCGAGTCTGGGCTTTTGCAATGTCAATAGACTCTGATACATATTTGTGCTGTGTAAATCTGGATAGTGCACATGCCCAAGGTAATGCTGCGATAGTGATGTGCAGCCATGAAGAAATTCAGCCAAATAGAACCGGCAGAAATTGGAAAAAACTACACTTACTGCAGAGTTGTTTCTCATGTTAAAAAGAGTTACAGAAACAGAAATGGTTGTTTTCTAGGTGTATTAATGACTGCTGTATCAAGTAAATGAAACTTACCAAACTAGGTAGCTTATCCACTAGGTAGCTAGGTAAGTAAATGCAGAGCAGAAATGAAACTTGAATTGAGACACATTTTGCTGAATGACTTGGTGTAGTGGGTTTGCAGTGACCTGCCCCCCCCACCTTTTAGA
>VWZI01025448.1:0-10248 GCA_013396835.1 Psilopogon haemacephalus | reverse complement strand
TTTGAGGTCTCTTCCAACCTAAACCATTCTGTGATTCTATGATTGGGTTGAAAGTCCATAGCATATGGGTTTTCATCTTGGTATGTTGCCAGTGGCATTTTTAGGGCAGTGCTGCACATGGCTGAGATCTAGGGGCCACAGCATCATAGAACAGTTGAGCTTGGAAATGATCTCTTGAGATCATCTAGTCCAACCTTCCTGCTCAAAGCAGGATCAACTAGAGCAGGTTGCTCAGGACTGTGTTTGGTCAGGTTTTAAGTATCTCCAAGGCTGAGGACTCCACAACTTCTTTGGGCAACCTGTGCCAGTGTTTGAATACCCTCACAGAAAAGGGAATCATATAATGGTTTGGGTTGGAAGGGACATCCAAAGGTCATCTAGTCCAACTCCCTTGCAGTCAGCAGGGAGATCCTCCACTAGATCAGGCTTCCTAGGGCTTTATTGAGCCTCAACTTGAATAGATCCAGGGATGGTGTCTCAACCACAGAATCACAGAAACATTCAGGTTGGATAAGACCCTTAGGATCATCAAGTCCAACAGACAACCCTACTCTACAAGGTACACCTTAAACCATGTACCCAAACACCACATCCAGATGACTTTTAAACACATCCAGGGTTGGTGACTCAACCACCTCCCTTGGCAACCAGTTGCAATCTTCCACCACCCTCACAGTAAATAACTTGTTGCTAACATCCAACCTAAATCTGCTCTTCTGTAGTTTGAAGCCATTGCCCCTTGTCCTGTCACTGCAGGCTTTTGTAAACAGTCTCTCTCCAGCCGTTTTGTAGGCCCCCTTCAGGTAATGGAAGGCTGCCATTAGGTCTTCCCAGAACCTTCCCCAGGCTGAACAATCTCAACTCCCTCAGCCTGCCCTTATAGCAGAGGTGTCTCAGCCCCCTGAGCATCTTTGTGGCCCTCCTCATGTCCATGTCCTTCCTGCGTGGAGGGCTCCAGAGCCGGACTCAGTACTCCAGGTGAGGTCTCACCAGAGCAAAGTTGCAGAATCACCTCTCTCCATCTGTTGGCCATGCAGGTTTTGATGCAGCCCAGACTGCCATTGGCTTTCTGGGCTGCAAATGCACACTGTCTGCTCCTGTCCAGTGTTTCCTTGTATTCAAATGGAGTTTGCTGGTTTCAGTCTGTGCCCATTGCTTCTTGTCCTATTGCTGAGCATCAGCAATAGGACAAGAAGGAGGAGAGTCTGACGCATTGTCTTTACTCCTCCTCCCAAGAAGGAGGAGAGTCTGACGCATTGTCTTTACTCCTCCTCCCAAGGAGTTTGTGGATGTTGCTAAAACACGTATGAGCCTGCTCTTCTCCATTTGAACTATCTCCATTCTCTCAACTCTTCCCATGTGAGAAATTTTTACAGTCCCATCATCATCTTCACTTAGCCTGATGGGAACATTCCTCCTAGAGCAAGCCCAGGAGGTCACTGGCTCTGTCTGCTCCAAGAGCACATTGCTGCCACTTGTGGTCAGCTTGCTGTCCAAGGGCACATTGCTGCCAGCTCGTGGTCACATCATTGTTTTCTTGGACCCCACAGGTTGTTTTCTCCAAAGCTGTTTTCCAGGCAGTTTTGCATGGAGTTCTTCCTCCCCAGGTATGTTGAACCTCAAGAAGCTCATGTGAGCCTGTTTCTCCAGCTTGCCGAGGTCCCTCTTGTTTTGGCAGCATGGTCCCCTAGTCTATCAGCCACTGCTCCCTGGTTTGTGCCATGTGCCATGTAAGGGTGCACTCTGCCTCATCAGCGAGATTAGTAATGAAAACATTAAGCAACATTGACCCCAGTGTCTGCTCCTGGGACACACCACTGGGTGCTGGCCTCCAGCTGGACTTTATGCTGATGATAACAAGGCCTTGGACCCAGGGGTTCACCCACTTTACAGTCTGCTTCATGTCTGCTCATCCAGTCTGCAACCAATCATGTGTCTGTGAGGCTGTTATGACAGACATCACCAAAAGCCCTGAGGTAAATCACATCCAAATCTTCCTTGCCTTAGGCTTTCCATAGCTCTCAGGGGCCGTGGATACCTTAAGGATCAGCTCAGCAGTTGTGGTGAGTTGATCCTCTCTGCATGTCAGATACCCACCAAAGCTGCTTTATCAGCTCAGAAGGACAGGGGAGTGAAGATCTACCAACAGGATCATGAATCAAGATAAGGACAGGGAGATCACTCAGCAACTGCTGCCACAGGCAAAACAGACTTGATTTGGGGAAAATTAATTTAATTGGTTAGCATCAAATCAGTGTAGGACAATGAGAAATAAGCTCAAATCTTCCCTCCACCCCTCCTGTCTTCCCAGACTCAGCTTCACTCATGATTCTTTCCATTTCCTCCCCTTCAGCAGCGCAGGAGGGAACAGAGGTTGCAGTTAGTTCATCACACTTGTCTCTGCTGCTCCTTCCTTCTCACGAGGAAGACTCCTCACATTTTTCCCCTTCTCCAGCATGCGGCCACTCACGGGGGAGACAAATCTTGCCAGCTTCTCCAGTGTGAGTCCTTCCCGTGGGCTGTAGCTCACCAGAACTGCTCCACGGTGTGCAGCCCTTCAGGAACAGATTGCTCCAGTGTGCACTCCTCCACGGCTGCTGGCGTTTGTCTGCTAGACTCAGTGAGGGATAACCTGCCTCACCATTGTCTTCACAGTGGGCTGCAGGGCAATCTCTGCTCTGGCACCTGTAGCACCTCCTCCCCTGCCTTCTGCACCATCTGCAAAGCTGTTTTTGTCACATTTTGCCTCCTGTCTCTGGCTGCAGTTGATGTAGCACAGTTTCCCCCTACCCGTCCCCTAGTTAAATATAACAGAGGTTCTGCCTCCATTCTGATGGGCTTGGGCAGCACTGGGTCTGTCTGGGAGCTGGCTGGCATTGGCTCTCTCCAGCACAGAGGAAGCTTCTAGCAGCTTGTGGCAGAAGCCACCCCTGCAGTCCCTCTGCAGCCAAATCCTTGCCATGCAAACCCAATCCAGGAGTAAAGACTGAGGTGAAAAAGGCATTTCTGTGCCTCATCCTCTTCTGTGTCTTCTGTCATGGCAGCTCCTGCCCCACTCCTCAGCAGACCCATGTTCTCCCTAGTTGTCCTTTTGCTGATGTGGTGCCTGTAAGAACCTTTCTTGCTGCCCTTCTCATCACTTGTCAGACTCAGCTCCAGGGGGGCTTTGGCTTGCATGTTTGGATAGTGGTCATCTTCTGCCTGGAATTCCTCTTTGTCCCTGTGGATGACAGTAAGGGGGATGAAGCTTGGGAAGAAATAAAATAATTGTGACTGGCAAAACCTGAAGGCAGAGAAGAAGGAAGTGAGCATGTAAAAATGGGAAAGAAGGACAGATTCCACCACCATAGGATGGGCCTGGGGAGGTATTGGTTTCCTGTGGAGAGTTTTATAGAAGAGTGGTTAAAGGAGAGAGGATTGCATTGAGCTGGTGGAGAAATAGCATGGGAACCGTGCAGGGAGGCAGTAACCTTGGGGGAGAAATCAGGCAATAACAGGATGCAGGTGCAAAAACTAACTCGTGCAAAACAGAATCTAACTAGCCACAGGAATGTAAGATATGCTGTGAGAAGGACAAGGGCGAGAGATAATAAAGAGCCTATGAGGAGCTTCGCTTTGCAATATGTGTGAGCTTCATTAACGCGGCTGTATAACTGTGAGCTTCTGATCAGTAAACTTGAGGCTTGTTGAACATCATCGGGTGTGCTTGTCTCCCGTCGTTTTCCCACAGTTTCCCAGAGCTCTGCCTGGTGCTGTGAGCAGAGAGGAAGCAGATGTGGCACTGCTACTCTCAGGATCTTCTCATTGAGCTCTCAAGGCTTTGTGATCAGGCCCAGAAGGTGGGCCTGCAGTGTGAGGCCTTTCCCTGTTAACTTCTTGCCCTGCTGTCCAAATTGTAGGTGCTTAGAAGTCTGTTGGTGTGGCATTGGTTACTTCTAAAGATTGAGAAAGGAGACATCTTTCCTAAGCTCCATCCCAACTCAGACACTTAATCCTTCTTATTGCTGTTAGTCCATATTTGCTGTTCGTGTTTTACAGGTTGTCTGCATCGGACATCAGTGCCTGAAGGGGGCTACAGGAAAGCTGGAGAGGGCCTATTTGTAAGGGCCTGTGGTGATAGGACAAGGAGCAATGGTTTGAAACTAGAGCAGGGTAGCTTTAGATTGGACACTAGGAAGAAGTTCTTTACTAGGAGAATGGTGAAACACTGGAAGAGATTGCCCGGAGAAGCTGTGGGTGCCTTATCCCTGGAAATATTGAAGACCAGTCTGGATGAGGCTTTGAGCAACCTGGTCTGGTGGGAGATGTCCCTGCCTATGACAGGGCAGTTGGAGCTGGGTGATCTTTAATGTCCCTTCCAGCTGAAGCCATTCTGTGATACTATGATCTTGCTGTGGCTTCCTCCCCTCTGCAGGAGTGGTATCACAATAATGAATATCTCCTGTGTGTTTGGTGACCTCTGCTTGAGGAGCCTTGACCCTCCAGACCACACACTCTGCCCCACCTCAAGAGCAGTTTAGCTGGAACTTCCCTGGAGCCAGGCAATTAGTTCCCTTTTGGACGGGCAATTAGTTCCCTTTTGGACATAAGGAACTGCTGCATCCGGGCAACACAGTGATTGTTTTTCTCCTCCAATGGGAGCAAACCCTAACTTCTGAAGCTGTAGAGAGTGTGAAGTCGTTTGAGAAGGCTGCTCTCTGGGGCTGTTTGGAGAGCTAGCCAGCTGCATATAACTTCAGCTGGCTTTCTGCCTCCCAGCATCCCTTCTTCCAAGGTTAGCTTCCCAGCACTGCTGCTTTCTTTTTCAAGGCCTTGCCTTGTTTTGCTGTTTTTGCTGGGGATGGCAGCCTTTGCTGCGACAGAGACCCTTTGCACCTACAGTTTTCTGCAGTCAGCCAAGAATATGGACAAATGCAAGGTTCACAGAGGGTATAAGGTTCCAAGGTATAAGCAAGGTTCCAAGGTATAAGTGAGCAGCAAAGATCTTTCTGTAAGCAATTGGTGATCTGCCAGAACTGATTTTTTTCACAAGCATGTGTGTCTGTCCAAGGTGGGGTTGGCTCTAAGCTTTGCCAGTAGCTCAAAAGCTGCTTGCTTGGGTTCCCCTCTGGAAGTGGAATATTGTTGATCCACCCTCACTACAATACCATTCACCAAATGCACATCAAACATATTGGTATATTGGGCAAAACTGGACCAGTTTCTACTCCTGGTCTATGTGGGACTCTCTTTCACTCCTAAACTTCTTGCTGATCTGTGTTTCTTTTGCTTTGGGCAGTAAGATCTTCTCAGCATCACCATCCTGTGCCTTTTGCTGTCCAGGTCTTGTGGTTAAGAGCAGCAGTTAATGGTTTGTGTTTTCTAATTTCATTTGCTGCCCAACACTGGCAGAAATTAAAATAGTTTCCTATTTGAAATCAGTTGCATCGGTTCTATGAATCTCCACTGCGCTCGATGGGATGAGATTCTTGCCTTTAGCATGCTTTCTGTGTCTCATTTCAACATCTAAAATGCTGTCAGTCAGAGGGCTGTGGTGCAGGTTTAAAAGAGACATGCAGAACATATTTGTCAGTGAGAACAAACACCAGCAGGTGACTGTAACTATTCCTATGATCTCTCACACCCCTTGTTTTTTCCCTTCATGTGAACAAAATTTAGACTTGTTTCTGGCCCTAAACCACCCAAGGGCTAAACAAAGCATGCACCCAGACTGGCTTGTTCACTTGCCATGTTTCAGGTTTTTCTCACCCATGATGTTGAATCTTTCCTGCTTCCTGAGCTCAGCTACCAGGATTCATCTCCTCTTAAACTTGCTGAGTTGTGACCTTGCCCCAGTGAGAGCGACTGCTGGTGCATTCACAGCCCAGCTGGCTGGTGATGGAGACAACTGTCTTTGCTCCCCTGCACTCTCCTTTCTTCTTCAGAGATGTGCAAAGGGTACAGAGTCAGGTCATAGAATCACAGACCCATAGAATAATCCAAGTTGAAATAGATCTTGAAGATCATGGAGTGAGTCCCCACCACTTAACTATGTCCTGAAGTGCTGCATCTGCACACTTGTTAACACTTGCGGTGATTCCACCACTTCCCTGGGCAGCCTGCTCCAATGCTTAACCACTCTTCTAGTGAAGAAACCTTTATAATATCCAATCCATCCTAACATCCA
Source organism: Psilopogon haemacephalus (assembly GCA_013396835.1). Classification (NCBI taxonomy): domain Eukaryota; kingdom Metazoa; phylum Chordata; class Aves; order Piciformes; family Megalaimidae; genus Psilopogon; species Psilopogon haemacephalus. The sequence goes on along the minus strand of VWZI01025448.1, from coordinate 4,082 downwards.
AGCAACATCTTGTTGCTTGTTATCTGGGAGAAGGGACTAGCCCCCACCTCTCCACAACCTCCTTTGAGTGAGTTGTAGAGAGTGAGAAGGTCTCCCCTGAGCCTCTTTTTAACCCAGGCTAAACAACCCCAGTACCCTCAGCTGCTCCTTACAAGACTTGTGCTCTGGACCATCACCAGTGATGCTCTTTGGACATGCTCTGCAACTCAATGTCCTTCTTGTAGAGAGTGGCCCAAAAAGGGCAGAGGGGTGAAAACCTGCAGAGAAAAATGTGTCTGAAGGTAGGTGTGAGCAGCACAAATGGGGAAGGGGAGCCTGTGCTGAAGAGAGGGAGTGGGGGTCTGCAAGGCTTGCTGGAAGGGCCAGTCCTTACATCATGGGGTGTTGTGTTTCTCCCCTTGCAGATGTCGTGGCACCCCCAGTACCGCAGCTCCAAGTTCCGCCACGTGTATGGCAAGGCTGCCAGCAAGGAGAAGTGCTACGACTGTGTCCCCATCACCAGCAACGTCCACGACAACCACTTCTGTGCTGTGAACCCCTACTTCATTGCAGTGGTGACTGAGTGCGTGGGTGGAGGAGCCTTCCTTGTCATTCCTATCCACCAGGTGAGGCCCCCTGAGGCTAGCAGCATTTTGAGAGTGTGTTGAGAGGCTGGAGGAGGGCTGAGTTTCCCCAGCTACACAGAGGAGATTCAGCTAATGCTGGTGCCTGAGTTGCAGAATGGTGGAGTTGGCCTTCGGTACCCTGGCAGGTGACCCCCTGGGATGTACGCACTTAACATGTGGAATCATGGAATAGAGTCATAGAATCAACTGAATATGGAAAAGACCTCTTAGATCATCATGTCTGACTTTCTACCCAACACCTCTGTGACCACTAGACCATGTTCCTGTCTACTAATTTTTTTTTACACTTTTGGGGTTGTTTTACATTGCTGTTTGCAGTTTTTAATGCCTTCCTCTGCTCTGGTAAAAATCTCACCCAGAGTACTGCATCCAGCTCTGGAGTTCTCAATAAGAGATGGACCTGATGGGAGTGGGTCCCAAGGAGGGCCATGAAGATGATCAGGGGGCCTATGAGGACAGGCTGAGGGAGCTGGGGGGTTGTTCAGCCTGGAGAGGAGGAGGCTCTGGAGAGGCCTAATAACAGCCTTCCAGTACCTGAAAGGGGCTAGAAGAAGGCTGCAGAGGGACTATTTACAAAAGCCTGCAGTGATAGGACAAAGGGCAATTAGAGAAGAGCAGATTTAGATTGGATGTTAGGAACAGGTTCTATACCATGAGGGTGGTGGAACACTGGAACAGGTTGCCCAGAGAGGTAGCTGAGGCCCCGTCCCTGGAGATATTCAAGGTGAGACTTGACAAGGCTCTGGGCATCCTGATCTAGTGAAGGATGTCTCTGCTGACTGTACAAGGGGTTGGACTACACGACCTTTGGAGGTCCCTTCCAACCCAAGCCATTCTATGATTCTATGATTCTATGGTTGCATATCTCATTTGGCTTTCTGGTACAATCAGCGGGGACTTTGCTGTTAGATGTTCACCTCCTAGGAGAACTTTGGAGTAAAAAAACTGTTGTTAGATACAAAGGGCAAAAACTGAAAGTTAGTGGCATGGGTTCAGCTGAGACCAAAGGAGAGCATGCTGATTTACTTCTCCTTTGTGAAAGAACAGAATGGTGGTTATTAAGCAGTGAATCTCTTCAGCTTCAAACTCTGATGCTGGAGAAACTTCCCTTTTGGAAGCAAGTCCCAAGTTTATGGGTCTTGTTGACTCAGGGATCTGATGAGAGGGAGAAGCTGGCTGGATGATGTTTATTGCTTCAGGAAAATCAGGCATGCACTAAAGTGAATTAACTTCAGGATGAGATTATGAGCTCTCTGGAATCAGGGCAGAACAGATGAAAGGCAAAAGTTCAGCCTTTAATTAAAAGTTAATTGATGGTGTCATTGCAGTGCCACTTTTCCAATATATATTTGCCAAGCACGAAAGTGAACTGGCTGTGCTTGAAGAACCTAGTGCAGTTCCTGGTCCTTCTACACTTTATTTCCTCATGTTCCTCACCTTCCTCACCAGTGGTGCTGCTCAGAGATGGTCCTTCTAAAATTAACCACTACCCTCTTCTTGACTGAGTCAGATCTGCTCTCTCAACCATGAACCTCTGTGGCTGAGGAAGATGTCTTTATCTCAGAGCTGCATCTGTAAGCAGGCAGCAGGTGACTGTGGGACACAGGGTGGGGCCTACCTCTCAAAGTGTTGTCAAAAACAGCTCAAGGCACTTGCATTGCTTATTTTTAATTATTGCCCTTTCTCATCTCTTCTCAACTTGGGCTAGTCTTTAGCAGCAATTACTCCATTCTTGACACCCGCACAGATACTCCACCTGGATCTAAAATGTTGCTTGAAGAAGTCAAAGGCATGGTAGAACTACAGAAGATACAGAAAGGGATAATTAATGAAAATGTGAAATTGCTTTCACCTGAAGAAAGATTGTGGGTTAGGTCTCAATGAGACTAGACCAAAAAAAAAACCAACCCAAAACCAAAAAGCCCCAGACAAATGAGCAAGATATACAAACTGTGAATGAGGATGGAGAAGTGTAAGGAGCACTTCTTGATTTGCATGGAGAAGGGGGTCATGGAAAGCAGGGAGCAGGCTGTTAGCAGCAATCACAACTTCTGCAGTTCAGATGTGGAGCTGACTGCTCTGGATGCAGATAAGCTTGGAAGAACTAAGAGGTTTGAAATAGGACAGATTTATGGAGAGGAGTTGGTTTACAAATTGTGTTCAGATGCAGGTCCTCTAGTTCAGGAGTTGCTTGGGGGTTGACCTGTGGTGGTGGCTAGGGAAAGGATTTGTACTTGCCAAGCTTCATACAGCTGTTCTCTGACCCATGGTGATGGGGGGAGAGCAGCCTCTGCCACCCACAGAAAAGGGGTTCCCTGAGCCTCTGGGCTATGATACCATTTACTGTTTTTCATGATACATTTGCAAACAGGTTCCATATGGTAAAATGTGGCAGCTTTTGACTTGTGCTCTTGCTGGTGGTATTTGAAGCTGTCACCTCCTTCTGTGGTGATGACCCATGGTAGACAGTGTTCTGGGTTCCTGAACTGTGGCCCTGACTGCCAGGGCACCAAAGGCAGCCTGGTCTGGAGACAATATTGCCCTCTCATGATGGACAGCTGATCTGTGATTACATTTGACTGGGTTCACAGGGAGCAGTCACATCCTGAGCATGGAGAAAAAGCCCAAGGGACAGAAGGTGACCTTTAGGCAATGTGGGAGATGGTAGGTGGGACAAGGAGGGCTACACTTTCCAGGGAGGATGATCAACCTGCTTGGAGAGCTGCCCTTGCCTCTCCAGCACTTCTTGGAGTTAATTCTGTGTGTGCTACCGGAGAAGCTGCCTGTCTCAGGATGTTCTTGAGTGCAGACTCAACCTTGCTCTGTTTAACTGTGCCTCCTTGCTTGTTTGTCATGCTCCTCTCTGGTTGAGTCATGGGCAGCAAGCTCTCTCATCTCTCCTGGAATAAATACCACTTCCTGTCTTCTGCACAATTCCTTCTCTCTGAAAGCCTGAGGTAGGGTTGGAGGCAGCAGAGAATATGCAGGAAAGGGCTCTTTGCCTTAGATACCCTCCTTTCAGCAGGCATTTAACCTGGAGAGGAATTAGTTGAATATTTATCACCGCTTGGGTAATGGTCTTCTGTTGCACAAGGTGTTGGTTAGGTTGTGATGAAGATGTGCCATTGAGGCCAGCCAGGTGGAAGGGCAGCAGTTCTCACCAGAGAGGGAAGTGGCTGTGGCTACAGAGGCTGCCTGGTGCCCAGAACAGGCTGAATGCTTTTGTAAGTCATGCAAGTCCAAGGAGATGCAGGCCAAGCGACTGTCCCTGGGAGATGAGCTGCTCCCCCACAGTGTGGCCTATCTGTGCATGAGTGTCTGGCACAGATGCGTGGGCAAGTGCATGCACCTCGAGCTGAGGAGGGATCTTAAGTCAGAGTGCAGTTTCATGTGACGTGCGAAATGGACTCTAAAACTCAGAGAGAGAGTTCTGCAGTAGGGATGTTTATTGCGGCG
>VWZI01025316.1:0-11045 GCA_013396835.1 Psilopogon haemacephalus | reverse complement strand
GATTAATTTCTGGGGTGCTCCGTCATTCTATGCCGGGACAGCCAGGTAAAAGCCATCCAGCTGGCCTTGGACATTGCAGAGTGAGAACAGTGGCCAGTGCTCTATATCTTATGGGAGTGGCTGAAGGAATGGAAACTAAATGACTGGCAGAGAAAAGGGAAGCCTATTTGGGCTGCTGACCTCTGGGAAGACATTTCTGCCTGCCTGGACGAACTGTGACTTAAAATCAGACATATCAGTGCTCACATTCCCAAAAGCAGAGCCACTGAAGAACAACACCACAACCACCAAGCCAACTTGGCTGACAAAATCTCCCAAATAGACCTGGACTGGAAGCAGGTCTGTTCTTAGTTCAGTGGGCCCATGACTCTTATGGCCACCAAGGAAGAGATGCCACCTACCAATGGGCTAGGGACAGAGCAGTGGATATACCCATGGATATAATAACTAAAAAACCCTATTATACAATAACTATATTACATGAAGCTGTGTTACTGACTCTGAGATTTAAACCTTTTCAGCCAGAGTGAGGTTTCTCTGGGGAACACAGGTTATCCATGAGTGTGACGTCTGTACTGCCATAAAGCATGAAACCTTTATGGTATGGGGAACAGTGCTCAAAATACAAATATGGGGAAGCCTGGCAGATAGGTTACATCATTCTGTCTTGATCCTGCAATGGCAGACAGTATGTGTTAACCATAGTAGAGGCAAGCACTGGGTGACTGGAAAATTACCCAGTACCTCATGCCACTGCCCACAACACCATCCTGAGCTTGGACAGGCATATGCTGTGGAGACGTGGTACCCCAGAAAGAATTTAATCAGATAATGGGACCCATTTAAAAAACAACCTTGTAAGCAACTGGGCAAAAGAACATGGGATTGAATGTGTTTACCATATCCCATACAATACACAAGCTGCAGGAAAGGTAGAGCGCCAAAATGGCTTGCTGAAAACCAGCCTGAAAGCTAGGAGGGGTGGAACATTCAAGAACTGGGAGAAACATCTAGCAGAAGCTACCTGACTAGTGAATACTGAGGTGTCAGTCAAGCAAGCTGGTCCTGCTCAATCTGCCCTATTGCCTATAGTTGAGGGAAACGGAGTTCCCATGGTCTGTGAAAAGAATCTATTGGGGAAAACTGTGGGTTGCTTCTGCTTCTGGGTGGGGCAAACATATCAAAGGGGTGGTCTCTGCTGAAATCCCTGGTCACACATACTGGGTCATGCTTGAAACTGGTAGCATTCAGTGTGTTCCTCAGAGAAACCTCACTCTGTCTGAAAAAGTTTAAATCTCAGAGTCAGTAACACAGCTTCATGTAATACAGTTTTTGTATAATAGTTTTTTTTTAGTTGTTGTAAGTTTCTTTTCTAGCTACATCATCACAACCACAAGGTGCCTGACAGAATCCACACCACTCAAACAGCAATCCAGAGGAAGGCTATATCAGCACAAGGAGTCCAACATAACCTACACCACACAAGCAGCAATCTGGAGGAAGTCTACAGCATCTCACCACCTGTTTTCCCCAATGTCCTACAGAGAAAGACTGTTTCCTGAGTTTCCCTCAAGATAAAAGACGGTTCCTGGTTCTTCCTCATGTCTCCTGTCCTGCTCACACCTCACCTGCACCAACCTGCAAAAGAGAAGCACATTGCCTTGGGACACAGCCAGGGACCACGAAGGACTTAAAACAAGAGCTCTTAATATACATCATATACATGGGCACATCTTCCTATCTTTTGATGAGGAGACTGCAGGAAAGTGGAAATGGTTTAACCAAGGGGTGGGATGTAAAGAGTTGTGGTGGTTTTGCAGTTACTTTCCCCCCCACCTTTTGATATAACCTCAGCTAGAACTCAGAAACGCTGGAAGTTGATAAATGAAGCTTTATATTTACAGCAATGCACAATATACAAGCAAATATTTACAATGTATAACAGATATTCACAGATATATGCAGTGAAAAAGTAATACAGAAACACCACACCCTCCCAGAGATAAAAATCCCTAAGAGGATTTTTTTTCCAACCACCCCTACCACCTTTCCCCCTTCCCCAATCTTATCTCACCACCTGTTGATGCAGCAGATAGGTGGAGGTAGACTGGCCAGGGGGATTAGCAGTAGGAAAGAAGTTAGTAGAATAATTGAGAATTAGCTACACAGGCAGAACAAAGGAACCATGCAAGAGAAGCAGCTGCAGCCCCAGAGAGGCCTGAAGCACTCTGACTTATCTATATTTGGGTTACAACTCTTAAAACAATTTTTTTTCTTTCAGTAAAGCTGTGAGTGAAGTGACATAATGTATTTTCATTTCTCAGCCAATAGTCCAATTTTCTTACTCAAATTAGTTCAAACTAGCACAAGGGTTAATCCCTCCTGGGAGGGGGTCTGAACCTGATCCCAGGCCATGTCAGTCTGACTCCTCCCTGAGGGTGGTCTGGATCTGACCCCAGGTGCAGAGGTTAGCCCACTCCCACTTCTTGTCTGGAATCCCTATAAAGAACAGAGGAACATCCTGTTTCTCTCTCTTCTCTTCCTCTCATCCCTACTTCACTAGCCAGCAGCATTCCTGGTTCCTGCTGCTCCTGCTTTGCCACATGGTGGGACCATCCACCTCCATCTACTGGTTGTATATATATATTTTGTATTTTATTTCCCTTCCCTATATATTTGTAACTCCCCTTACCTAAAATACTTTTTAATTACTGTTTACTGTTGACCATTTTTTCATTTAACTTCCAAATTAAACCAAGGCTATTCTTTGGGCTTTTGGGCTCCAGGAAGTTTAAAACCAATATACTTTTATTTTCTATCAAAGAAGCAGAAAGTTTATCCAGCCAAAGCCCATACATATTGTTATAAAAGGAAAACAGAATTTCAGCAGAATTTTGCAGTAAAAAATAACCGAGTCTGTATATGGCAAGGGTAGTTATAGTAGCTTTGCCAGTTTGGTGTGTTTCCTGTATAAGTAATGCTGGAGTATAAATGTGAAGCATATTTCTGTCGTTTCAGGCCTTCGAGAGACTGGCTGGCCTTATAAAAGAGTCTTTGTGAAAAAGCTAAATGGAGCTCTTGCAGCAAGCAGAATTGTCTCCAGAAAATACTAACACTTGAATTTCATCAAAACAGTTTAAAAGCAAGCATAATAAAGTGACTGTTTCCTTAGATGGTTTCAGTTTAAAAAAAAAGAAAAAGTAATTAAAAAGAGAAGAGCAAAAAACTATTTCCCTCTGGGTTTTTTTTGACAGGACATTTCATTACTAGATTTATTCCAATTCAGCAACATTTTAAATACTCAAAACCTAAATGTTCTTTTTCCTGTCAAATCAGGGTTTTTAAAGATTTGAATGTATATTTGTTCTGGGTTTTGTTTTTCATTTGAGATGGGAAACAGGGAAATTGGTTACTTAGAAAGTTGAGGTGATCTTCTCCACTGTTGCTTAATCCCAGCTGATACATTCCTCCAACACTTTATGTTGGAATTAATTTTGTGTCACTTACCTTCGTGTCCTGCTGTGTGACATCTGGTTCTGAAGATCTGAAAGTCTGCATTTAATTTTGATAAAGTTTTATGAGATAAATCTGATAAAAGGATGTTAAAAATTGAAACCGATCCACCAAAATTAGGCTGAGATTAACAAATCAAGCTATTTGGCCAAAGGCCCCTTGCACCCTCTCTACTGTGTACAAGGTTTCCTGGTTTCTGGCTTCCACTTAATTCTTGAATAATTACTGTGTACCTGTGTTAGAAAAAATCTCTGGTTTGCAAAGGCATATCGATGTGCTAGTAGAACTGCTCTCTGCTCTTAGTTAATCAGTCAGATGTGGTTTTGAACACAGCATAGGTAACTGAACAGGGGGACATAGTAGAATGTACAGTACCCTGACACAAATACACAAAGCAAGCAAAATTTAAAAATAAATGTTTTGATCTCTGATCTCTTGGTTGTTATCATCTCAAACATATGATTCTTGGCAACATGTACAAAACCTTCAGAAAGTTTTAACTGTACAGATTCTTCAAGGCTTTCCATTTTGCTTTGTGACTTCTTTTTTTTACTGTATGGATGAAAATGCTGTGGTCTTCCACCAACAGCTGATTATTGTTTCTTTATATGCAAGTGTTCAGAATTGCAAAGTAAAAATGTGTGTTCAAGGAGCCTTCAGTGGCTCAGGTAACTGAGCCAAGTAAGAGCCAGGCACCTTACTTAATTGGAAGTTTCACAAGAGTTATGGTTTTGGTACTAGCAATAATTCTCGTTCTTTCTTTTCCCCCTAGTTATAAATAGCATGTGTCATAACAAACTAGCACAGATTCTATCCTATCATCAGGATAGATTTTATTTATAACCTACATTAAATCAGATCTGGGTTGATAAAGCAAGTTAATATGCTGTGAAGATTAACATGATGGTATTTCTGTTCCTTGATTTACATAGAACTTTGAACCTAAAAGATTCAAAATATTCAAAATATTTTCAAGTATTTTCCTCAGAAAAATCAGGCATTAACAGAGGTGGTATACCACTGGCCTGCCCCAGGATTTTAACTCTTGCTTTATTGTATGTTGAAATTTCTAACCAAATGCAGCTTGAAACACCAACCCTAAGATTCTCTTGATATCCAGGTGAAATTAACAGGAAACTAAAGCTTTTCAGTACACATTATCACCAGCCACTAAGGACATAGAGTATCTGTGTGGCTCCATAGTTGGAATAATCGCCATAAAATCACGCAGGCACATCCTGAATTATCTATGCACAACAGTACTAAAGGCCAAGGCCACAGCTTAGGAAACTGCACATTTCAGCATGCAAATGTACACCAAATCAGCAGAACCTTGGAGGAGCAATCACTGTACTGTCTTTTTCAAGAAGGAGACTATAACTGCCTAAAAACAAACTACTGTTTTGTCAGAAATAAGTATTTTCTTTTTTTCAGCTTATTACATCATTTGAATCTAGAAATCTGCTTTTCTAGTATCTTTACCTCCACACTAGGAATTTAATAGCTGCCATAGCTTGCTACCAGCAAGAGATCACACGGCACAGAAGATACTATATACCATGATAAATGAGCTACACAAATATTTTGCCCCGCCAAACCCCCAAAACCTACCACAAAAACTGTTCCCTTCCTCTTATGCAGCACTCTTCATTCAGAAAACCAGAACTATTTTATCTGTGCAACCAGCATCACAGGCATTAGAAAGCACTAAGAGATATGAAACAGCCTCCCTAAAAAGGTTGTATAAGATGGGCCAGGCATTGCAGTGGAGCCTGAAGATATTCAGAACAGGTTTATAAAACCAGCAGCAGCACAGGCAAAACACATAGGGAGTGGTTATGCACTGTTATCCCAGCAGAAGTAGGAAGAATTTAATCACTGGACGCTAACAGAACAGGAAATGTGTTACATGCATCATAATGTTATACAGGACTTTGTGTGGGCCAAATACACAAATGGGTCTGAAAAAGAGATTAAACAATAGTTGGAAGTGGGTCCATAAAAGTGTTAAACACAATGACCAGATCAGCAGTTCTTTATGCACTGACTGCCTGAATGAGGGAAGCACTCAAAGGATCACTAAATGCGTCACCATTTCTTACATAAACTAGTTCTTTGGCCATGTTTTTTTTTTTTCAGTCTTGGCTTGGCTCCCCTGTGTTTAGCTTAGGCCACTCTGTGATGCATGCAGAGTCTATACAAAAGTACCTCATTTCCCTTTTCTAACTGTAGTTGAATATGGATGGAAAAAATAACAATATTGGAACAATATTGTTGGTTATAAACAAAAGGAAAAAATACCTAATGATGTTGCCAAGTAGGCAGAGCATTGTATTAAGGGTTTAACTATTAGGATTTCCTGCTCTTCTCTGAGTAGCTTTAAACAAGTCCCTTCGTTCTCAGTATCTCTGTGGAGCTAACAATTCCTGCTATCCTTTGTAAATAACTGATAGCCAGTGATGCTAGTGACATTCTCAGGTACTTATATCATCTTAGGAGAACCTCATAAAGGTTGCAAATTTATTTCAGATTCTTTTTTTCACAGCTGCAAAATATTATTGTTTTCTTATAGACGAGGATGATCTATTTCACCTTTTGCAATTCAAAGAAATAAACATTCTTTCCTGAATTTAGTAGTGCTTAGGGAAGGGGAAAGAAAGGAAAGATAAGACAATGCACTTTGTCTTTAATAATCTAAACTAGTAGCTCTTGTATCACTTCCATGCTTGGACAGTCATCTCTCCAGTCACTCTGAGGGCAATGGAGAAAGAGAGGCATGTTCAGATCAGGAGGCTTCATTGCTCTGAGTCATTCTAGTTGCACTGGATATTATTACCCCATCTCTCTCCACCAAGTACAGGAAGACAGTCTCCTAACTCAGGGTCCCATAATGCACAGTTCTGAATGCAAAAAGTGAGAGGCATTTTAGGTAATCCTGTGTTAAATGAGGCAGCTGGATACTGCAGGGTTGTATACATGCCATAGTGGTTCTCACATTCTTAAGCAGACTGATTTTAAAGCAGCATTTGCTCTAGAAGTCTCATTGTGGCAGAGCATTGGCAATGTTGCTGTCACAGAGCCTGTTGTTTGTTGATCCCCTCAAGTGCCTCCTGAAAATATCTTCTTGATTAGATCCACTGTAAGAACTGGTCCTACAGTGTTTTCATTTCAGTTCTATTTGAAGCATGGGGGGGTGGGGATCATCAATACATTAATAGTAGCTATGAGAGAAAAATATTAACATTTACAAAGCTTTTTAAGCTAGCTTATTTACTAAATTCTGCTCAGGGAACCCATCTACACAAATGTCTGTTTATGAAGGCCACAATGTACATATCTGCATCTGAATTATTCACACCAGTCAATTAAATGCATCTTCTCTACAGCTAAGGTTTAAAATCAGTCAGATAAATCATACTGCTTTTTCCTTCCATCAACCATGATTCGTTTCATTATACAGGACTATACTTTAGCTGTCAAAAGCTCTATAAGAATAATCTCATCTTTCATAGTCCCTTTTATGACATTACATTTTTGTTGTTTCATATCACACTAGATCTCCTGTTAGAGGTGTGTATTAGCAACAGCATAATGAAAGATTTTAGAAGCTATTGCTTTATTTTTTGTTTTCTTGATTAATAAAAGCAGATAAAAATGGTAAGCTTGGTGTTAATACAACTAGCTCATTTATAACTTTGCATCTTAGACACCAATATTTCTGTTAGTGGAAATAACTGAAGTTTTTGTCCTTATGTTACCTTATTTGAGGAGCTAAGGGCCACACATGCTGTTTTTCCTCCTGTGAATAAGCCCCACTCCAGAATAGTGAAAAGCATTAACTCCACAAGGTGCAGACAGATGTGGCTCCCAGCACTCTGTATTGTTCTCACATGCACAACTCTATTCTAATCACAATATTAAGTCCTTACACTCAACTACTCATCTTTGCAGTTAAAGGTATCTTTTTATTGCAGATAGAGTTGACTTTTCTACTTGAGATTTATTATAAATAAAATTCAGTCTTATAACTGATCCCAGTGCTCTTGTTATCAGCACAGTTCTACAAGTGCATCTTGGCACTTTTACATAAATGAGTACCAACATGCAAATAACAAAGTATCATGGTAGGCCTGATAGGCCAAAATAGGCTTATACATGTACTGGCTTGCCCAGACATGTTTTTCTGCTCTCCCTGATGTTTTGGGGAGAGGCAACCACGAGAAAATTGACAAAAGAACCTGAAGCCACTGAGTCTGAGAGACCCTGGCTTGACCAGCTGGCTTGACCAGACTTGTTTTGCATCCTGTGGTAAGCACTTGGATTGTGCCCCCTCATACATGGCCCATGTTTTTGCCAGATTTGGGTAAAGCAAGCCTATGGCTTCACCTAATATGGTCAAGCTTGGCTAACTGCCATTATGATTGGCTAGTCTGTGTCTACATGGATAAAAAGGATATGAGCAGGTTAACACAACGTGCTCTGTGTTGTATTGGTGCTTGCCTGCTGCTGCCTGTTGCTTGCCTCCTTGGAGTTTACCAGGAACAGGCATAATTGCCTCCACACCATAGGCCTGCATAGCCAGCGTGACATCCGTGCGGAGACTGCACATTGCAAGACATTCTGCCTACACCTGGAAGTCTTCTGCCAAGATGGGGAGTCCTTCAGACACACAGATCATCCAGAGAAATCAAGGCCAAGTCAGAGATCGTCTATCCGCTTTCCCCAGCATCCTGTGAAGCCTGGGAAGAATCAGAAGCCTTAGTGGCCAGCAAGATACTGACAGAATTCCCTGAGAGCATTTGGGTACTGTCTGAATTTGTACCTGGCTCCATGAGTCAGGAAATAATATTTTGTAAGTAAATACTTAAAGCCTCTTGTAATTTACCAATTGCCTTCTGCCATAAGCAGAAAATAGCTCTTTGAGTCTATCTAATGAGCAAGCGGTATAGTTAACTGCAAGTGGTGTATTGACTGCAAGAATCTTCTCTTCCAATTATGTTGGGTTTAAATGTTTGTAGACTGCTAGTTATTATTTCTAGATCTAGTTTATCCTTTATGTAATGTGTTCCATGATCACTGCAGAAGAATCTGATTATAATTAAAGTTAGTGGTCAGGGGTGGTGATAGTTTTGAATATCAACATCAATAAACAATATTAATTTTGAAAAACAAAAAAACCTCACATCAATTAGTTGCCCCTCCAAAACACAAAGAAATGCTTTTGTTTTGGTTTCTTGAATAAGGTTAAACAGAAACAGAGTTAGAGAGCAAAATATATCAAAGTATTATTGTGCTAGTAAAACAAAATTTTAAAGGGATAAAGCTTTTTCTGTTAAGTCTTAGACCATTAAGAAGAAAGTCCACAATACCTACGTTAGAAGAGCATAACTATGCAGAGCCGTGGGGTGTTCATATTAAAAGACAAAATGAGCAGGAAAGCAATGAGTGTTTTCAAAGTAATGTATCATTCACCACACCAGCAAAGAAGCAGAAGGACAAAACACTTTAGCCAGTCTCCAGGTAGTAAAATCTACATAGAACTTAGCCCACAGAACTGCCGACCTACCACTCAAAATGTAGACAAGATCACTGCAAAGCAGTACTCAAATTATTAAGAAGTAATAATAATAATTTTTTTTTGTACCATTATTACAACATCTTCAGAAATGAAAAAGCAGCTTCCTGAAGCATATAAGAAAGTGATATGTTTGTAATACTATTTTTCATTTTCCTTCTCCATTGCAGAAACTGGCATTCATTACATAAAAGACAAAGTAATAATATACATGCATTTAGACATAAACTTCCCAATGGGGAAGTTTCTAAACATCTATTGTTTCAAATTATCTATCATTTAAAAATGAAAATTACCAATTAGGAATTGCCTGACAGTGTATTCTAAAAACCTTATGTGTCTTCTGTTTTCATAGAATCATAGAATCAGGGTTGGAAGGGACCACAAGGATCATCCAGTTCCAACACCCCTGCCATGGGGTGCCCCCTACATCAGGCTAGCCAGAGCCTCATCCAGCCTGGCCTTAAACACCTCCAGGAATGGGTCCTCAACCACACCCCTGAGCAACCCATTCCAGAGTCTCACCACTCCCATGGTGAAGAACTTCCTCCTCACATCCAGTTTGAATCTCCCCACCTCCAGCTTTGCTCCATTCTCTCTACTTCTGCCACTACCTGATAGACTAAAAAGTCTCTCCCCAGCTTCTTTGTAGGACCCCTTCAGATACTGGAAGGCCACAATAAGGTCACCTTGGAGGCTCCTCTTCTCCAGACTGAACAGCCCCAAATCTTTCAGTCTGTTCTCAAAGGAGAGGTGCTCCAGCCCTCTGACCATCCTCATGATCCTTCTCTGGACACACTCCAGCATGTCCACATCCCTCTTGTAATAGGGGCTCCAGAACTGGACACAGTAGTCCAGGTGGAGTGCGTAATTTTAACTATGGGGTTTTAATTATGGCCTCAAAACTTCTCTTGTCTTGGCCAATCTCACCACAATCACAGTTCTTACGTAGTTTGCTGTGTAAGAAAAACCTCAACTTTTCAAAAAGGTCTATAGAGATGTGGCCAAGAACAGCAGACACTAAAAAAATACTCCCGTGTATTTATGCTGTCAAAGAGCAATATACTTTAATTCCTTTAAATTTATTTTATAGTTCACATGTAATTTTTACAACTCATTTTGTAGAGCAAATTATCTCACATTAAAGTACACCACAAGAAAGCTGTGACTGTATCCTGATTCTGGAATGTTGTTCTCTGTATTTAGTGGCATCACAGACTGCATTTACTCTGCATCTTTAGACCAGATGAACCAAGCAGGCATATTGCTGCTGGGTGTCATTCAGCAGAAAGCATTTATACTTACAATGTGTTCTAGGGACCTATTTTTCATTTAGTCTTATCTGAAAGTAAGATTTTATTTTTCCCACCAGACACGATCTAACTAGGTCTGATTTGCTTTGTTTTTGGGGTGGTAAATAAGTGCTGCAACTGCTATTCCTTAAGGAAGGTGGTTTTGCAGTTGTGTATCAATTACTTTTATCATTCACTGAAATTATGTGCTCACCTTATTTCTGGGGGTGTTTAAGTGGATTTACAAGCAGATGGTCCTTTTTAAATTCTTGGTTTTGCTTCTTAATGCCAAGCTCTGGCAAGTGTCATCATTTAACATCTAACAGCACAGTGTTTAAGCAGAATGCATTTTGGGACCCAGGTTCAACATTTACAAAACGAGTAGTCCCTTAACAATCTGTAACACTGTTGCCACTTGGCTATCTAGTTTTTACAGACAGATGAAGCAGCTGAAATAAAAAGATGTTTCAGATAACAGTAAAGATAGTCAGGGAAAGAGAAAACATGTGCAGGTGTTAGAAAACTCTCCAGTTTGTACAGTCTGTAACTATTCCTCAATTTCTTTAGTGACTATGGTGAGATGAATAAAGCAGCTACAGGAATAATATAATCTAATTCCATGGGTCAGCACAATCCCAAGCACAACTCCAGGCTGGGTAGTGAGT
>VWZI01025301.1:0-10427 GCA_013396835.1 Psilopogon haemacephalus | reverse complement strand
CCACACCACCTGAAAACCAACAGTGAGAAAAAACTTAGAAGCAAACAGCTCCAGCAGTCAGGAAATCTTCTGTTCACGTAAATTGAAGTACCTCTGCCTGTACCAATCACAGAGGACTGGGAGGGTATGGAATAAGTTTACATCGAATCAAGACTTTGCCTGAGGCAGGCTGACCCCAGCTGCTGGGAGATGAGTTCAGCATTCATCTCATAACAGAGGTAAACACAGTGGACAAGTGTGTACAGTGATGTGTATGCAGGGTCACCACTAGTTTCTGAACTGTGTAATTTGAGTGAAACTTTCACTAAGAAGCTGCATTCTTCTGTCAAATCCAGGGTGCTTGTGGACTCCTTTTTGAACCAATCTTCTCACTTTGAAATTTTTGGCATACTCATGTCCTGAAATTTGCTTTTAGCATTCTTGATTGAAAACATAGGCTTCTCTTACTGGAGTGGAAAAAATTATTTTTAAGCTACATAGCACATTGTCCCAAGTTTTAACAAAAGCTTTTGTGATTGTAGTATGTTCAGAAATGTTTGCAGCTCTACATGAATGGGGCTTAAGTGAATAATGTTAATGAAATCAGTAAGGGTTTTCTGAAAGTATCTGCCCCTATCCCAGAGATGAAACAGCTCAAAGTTGTTGGTATTATCTCCTTGATCAGTCTTAATTTTTACTTCCTTTCCTGTATTCTATAAAATATCAGTAACCATGTCTGTTGTTGGTTTTAAATCTAGTAACAAAAAAAAAGAACAACTCTCAAACTTTGTTTTTGCTGACTTACTTGGAAATATTTTCAGATCAATCTAACCTGGTACTTTGTGCTGAGCTTGCTGTGAAAACTTGGGCAAAAAGGAATTGCCTTTTCCATCCAAGTGAAAAGTGAAGATTGGAGTGACAGCATTGTGAGAGCTTTTAAATAATAATTTCATTTCTATCAAGCCATATAAAACAACGTTTTCAGAATGCTTGCCAAACTTCACAATTTTCTACCAGTTTTATTTTGTTCAGATGCTGCAGCTTCAATTATTTTAGATCCTAATGCTAAAGATTTTTTTTTTCCCATGGACTTTGCACTTTTTCTTCTGCTCAGCAGAAAATAAGTTTAATGCTTCAGCTCTGAAAGAAGCTATAATGTCAGTTTCTTGGCTTCTGAGCAGAGAGGGTGAGTTGTGTTAACATTCTGGCTGTCAGTGGGTTTTTGTTTGTAAATCTCTGCGCATGGCTTTCTGGTCACTGATTTTCTACTTGCTTACAGACAACCTACTCAAATGCTTTTTCATTTGTGCATTCTCAGCAATCGAAGAGGATGCTGTATTCCATCATGTAGTAAAAAAAGTGTTGATTGTAATCATAGCTCTGTGTTAGCAAGTTCAAGTCGGGTTTTTGATTTTTAGAATGCTCCTTGTTAAAAAGATTGCTGCAGGTAAATGCTGCTAGAAAAGTTGGACTTGCTGTTCTTCATTTTGGTGCACAAATAACTCTAGATATAAACACCATGAGTGTAAGGCTAGTGGGGAATCTAAATTAATTAGATTGTAATAATTTGTGAAAAGAAAGATCTAAGTTAGAGGAGTTGCAGTTGGGATCCAGAGGGACGCTGTCTTGGTGGCATATACCAGCACTGTATGCAGCTGTAGATGCTGATGTGAAGTATGGAAACACAGGCAATCTCTGGCTGCTCGTATATAGGAACTCTTTATTATGTGCTTTTCTGAAAGTAGGACACAAGGTGTGGGGGATCTTATCCTTTCCTTCATTTCCTCTAGGGAGTTGCTCTTGAATTTGATTATCCTAGTGCTGACCTCTGTATGTCATTATCCTTCATTTAAAACTAGTAATTCCTGACTAATTTCTTGCTAATGGCCTGGCTTTGCACTAATGAATAGGAATGATAATCTAATTTCATAGGACTGTCGAATTCCATGTGCTTGTTTCAGTGTCAGAGTAATGTTAAAGACACTGCTGTTGTATGGTGCAATTACTTTCAAAAAGTGAAATCCAGACTGGACGTTTTACCCCTTTTCTCCCTGTAGAGGAAATTGAGTATCATGTAGTGATAATTGTAGCTAATTAAGTACTGTTAATTCGGGAGAGTATACTTGGTGTCAGATACTCGTTATGATGGTGGTGTAGTTTACTTCTGCCTCTTTGACAGTACCATCATCAGATCTAACTTATATTTTCATGAAGGGAGAAGATATTTTTGCTGCCAGAAGCAAAAGCTTGGCCCTCACCCTTTGCCTTTTTGTAATGCAGTTCTATTTGTTAAGGCTATTGGAGGCCTGTAACTGATTAACCAGTTACTTTAAGTAGCTAACAACTGAAATTGATACATGTGAACATGTTTTGTTCCTAGTTTGTGTAGTGACCAGAATGCTGTAGGAACTGTGGGTTCCTGATGCAGAATGCCATTGCACACGATGGTAGGAGCTGGAAAGGACTTACGCAGATCATCTAGTCCAACTGCCCTGCTGGAGCAGGATCACCTAATGTAAATCACAAAGGAATGCATCCAGGTGGGTTTGGAATGCCTCCAGGGATGGAGGTTGCAGACCCTTTTTGACCAACCCATCCCGTCAACATGAAGATTTTTTTTTTCCCTGATCTTTACATGGAACCTCCTGTGTTCCAGCTTGTATCTGTTGCCCCATGTCCTGAACACCACTGAGAAGAATCTGTCTCCATCCTCCCTGCACTCACACATTAGATATTGATAATCATTAATGAGATCCCACCTCAGTCTCCTTCAGGCTAAACAGACTCAGATTTCTCAGGCTTTCCTCCTATTTCCAGTCCCCAAATCGTCTTAGCAGTTCGTTGCTGGGCTTTCTCTCCAGTAGTTTCTTGTCCTTCTCTTTAAGGTAGTGACTTGTCATACCGGATGTGTATGATTGATAAAAACATGAGAACAAGAGAATTCTGGCATGGGAAAACTTAGATTATAGTAGTCTTATGAAAGATATTTTTCTATTTAATATTCCTCCCCCATATATAGTGTATAAGTAAAATATTAGTAGACATGCAAACTATAAGCGTTCCAATACAGCACTTAAAAGTGACTTCTTACTAAGAAGCCATGTTGTTACTGGAGTCATAGTCTTCACTGGCATTGTTTATCATCAGCTACCCAGAGGTATGACTCAAAGTCTTTGCTTGAAGAACTGATAAGTAATTTCCCCATGACTTTGCCTCAGCAGCTCTTTGCTTACTTGTGCATAGAGTATCAAGTTCTTGGTCTTCAAGACAGAAACTCTGGTGATTGGAGGGCTTTGCTGTCTTTATTTGATGTTTTGAGCACTTTTCATTTCTTCTCTTAATTATCTAATGCTATTTTCTATATCCAAGTTAAATGGCTTATTATTGGAGACTTTTCTTGGTATGTTTTCCCTGTTTGTTTTGCTTTGTCGTGTTTGACTGCTAAGAATGTATTTAATAACATGCTTTGCATTCTAGTAGTACTTGGGGTTTATACAGAGTTTAAAGAGCAGCCTAAGTCAGCTGACTTGGACTGCTTTATTATGACTTAAATTATAAAATTACTTGTGTGTTAAAACCATTTAAACCTTAAGCCAGAACCTTCCATTTTTAAGATGGTTTAAAATCAGGTTTCAGATGTCTTTCAGTAGAGCTCATGTACTAGACTATAAAACTGAGGAGTGTCATTTAACTAAGAATGACATTGATAGATTTTATATCAATAGACTTCTCTGCTTGCCTTTAGTAGCAGCCTGTGATTCATGAGACCCATGTTTCCTTGTGCAGTTGCATAAGTTCCTCTTTGAAGATATTCTATGGTCTGAACAAAGGTGGGCACAGGGAAGAACAGTAGAAAGCATTCCCTAGTTCATGAGCTAGAACAATGACAGACATAAGAGATTTTTTTCAATTCAGGTAAGTTGTCTGTTTTTCTATTCTGTCTCCTTGCTCTACTTCTTACAGAAGCTGGATCTTGGCAATCAGATTCTTTCACCTGATAAATTTTAGTAAGTGGGCAGCACTGGCTAAATATTTGTGCTTTTAGAGCTATAAAACAGCCTCTGCACTGGAGTCTGATCTGTAGAATAATGTGCTGATATTTGTGAAACGCATCACATACCCTACTTTGATTTTTTTTTTTTTTTCCTTCCAAGAAGAAGTCTCAAAAGGCATAATCTCAAAATGTGGAGAAAATGAATGTTATCAGAAGTAGCCAGCATGGATTCACCAAGAGGAAGCCATGTCTGACTAATCTGATAGCTTTCTTTGAAGGCATGACTGGATGGATAGATGAGAGGAGGGCAGTAGACATTGTCTACCTTGAATTCAGTGGCTTTTGATACCACCTCCCATAGCATCTTCATAGACAAGCTTAGGAACTAGGAGCTAGATGGACTAAGAACTGGCTCAGTGGGTTGTGGTTAATGGCACAGAATCTAGTGGGTGGTCTTTAACAAGTGGTATTCCCCAAGGTTTAGTACTGGGTCCAGTCTGCTTCAGTATTGTCATCAGCAGAATGGCTGAGGGTATAAAGTGGGAAGGGTGACTGACACACCAGAAGGCTGTGCTCCCTTTCAGCAGGATCTGGACAGGCTAGAGAGCTGGGCATAGGGTAATCTTAAGAAATTCAACAAGGGTAAGCATAGGATATTGCATCTAAGAAGGAATAACCCAATGAATCAATACAGGTTGGGAGCTGATCTGCTGGAACACAGCTCTCTGGAAAAGGGCCTGGGAGTCCTGGTGGACATCAGGATGCCCACAAGCCAGCAATGTGTCCTTGTGGCCAAGAATCATGTAAACATTCCAGTTGGAAAAGACTCTTGAGATCACCAAATCCAACCAAGAACCCTACTCCACAAGGTTCATCCTAAACCATATCCGTAAGCATCACATCTGAGTGACCTTTAAACACAGCTAGAGCAGTGACTCCACCACCTCCCTGGGTAGCCAATTCCAGTGCCTGACTACTGTGCTGGAAAAAAATGTTTCCTATTGTCCAAACCTACCCAGTCTCAGCTCGAGGCCATTCCCTCTTTTTCTGTCACTAATTACCTGTGGGAAGAGACAAACAGCACCATCTCCCCAGGGTCCTCTCAGGTAGCTGTAGACAAACATGGGGTCTCCTCTCAGATTCTTCTTTTTCAAACTAACCATCCCCAGCTCCCTCAGTCACTTTTAATAAGATTTATTCTCCAGGCCCTTCCTGAGCTTCCTTGCCCTCCTCTGCACTGGCTGTAGCACCTCTTGTAATGAGGTGCCCAAAACTGAACACAATACTCAGGGTGTGGCCTCACCGGAGCAAAGTACAAGGGGACAATCACCTCTCTGCTCCTCCTAAACACAGCATTTGTTTTCCCAGTCAAGAGGCCATTGGCTTTCTTGGCCCCTGGGCACATCACTGGCTCATACTTGGTTGTTTGTTGATTACAACCCCTAGGTCCCTTTTTGCTGACAGCTTTCCAATCACGTTGCCCCAAGTCTGTAGCATTGCTTGGGGTTGTTGTGACCCCAAGTGCAGGACCTGGCATTTGGCCGTGTTAAAGCTCATCCCACTAACATTGGTCATGCATATAATCTATCCAACTCCCTCTGTAGAACCTCCCTACCCTCCTGCAGATCAACCCTGGCACCTCTCTTGGTGTCATCTGCAAACTTACTGCTGACACACTCTTTGTCTTCATCAAGGTCCCCAAAAGATGTTAAAGATAAGTAGTTCTAGCACTGAGCCCTGAGGAGCACCACTTGTGAATGACCACCAGTTGGATTTAGCTCAAATTGACCACACCCTTTGGACCATTTTGTCCAGCACTGCTTTATCCAGCAGACCTCTGCTTGTCCAAGCCATGAGCAGTTAGTTTGGCCATGAGAATTCTGTGACGAGCAGTGTTAAAGGCTTTTCCGAAGTAGACAATATCCAGGTAAGGCCAATGGCATTCGGGGGTGCATCAAGACAAGTGTGTCCAGCAAGTTCTTCACCCATAGTGTGCTCTGGTGAGGCCTCATCTGGAGTGCTGTGGCCATCTGAGCTCCCCAGTTCAAGGAGGACAGGGAATTGCTTGAGCAGGTACAGCAAAAGGTACAAAGATGATTAGGGGACGGGAATTTTTGTCTTATGGAGAAAGTCTGAGGGACATGGAGCTTTTTAGCCTGGAGAAGAGTGAGGAAGGATCTTAACAATGCTTACAAATACTTCAAGAATGGGTCTCAGAAGAGTGAGGCCAGTCCTTTTTTATTTATGCCCAGTGACAGGACAAGAGGTGATGGGCACGATCTTGGACATAGGAAGTTCCATCTAGACATGAGGAGGAACTTTCTTAGTTTGAGGGTGGTAAAGCATTAGAACAGGCTTCCTGGAGATGTGGTGGAATCTCCATCTCTGGAGTAATCCAAAACCTGCCTGGATATCATCCTATGCAATCTTGTAATCTGCTCTAAGTGACCCTGCTCTAGCAGGGGTTTGGACCAGGTGATCTCCAGGGGTCTTTTCTAACCCCTACTGTTCTGTGATTCTGTGAATGATCTGTCATAGGCTTGTTTCCATTCTTCGGTAGCAACCATTGAAACACAAGATACTTACGTTATTTATATTACTGCTCCTCTGGATTTGGTGAGGATGCCCAAGACGACACCTTGTTCGTTCTACTAAATCCATGGCTGCACTATAAATTTCTCTCTCTGGAATGCTTTAGCTTTACTTAAAGCAAGGAATAGCAGAATGCAAGGAGTTGTTTCATGAGTGACTTTTTGCAGCTATTAGAAATTGTTTCCTTGTCATATAGCATGACTCTAATGGCATCCTTTGAGTTCAGGTTTGAATAAGGAGGTGTGCTCTAGATCCTTCAAGTGTGTGGTAGTGATATAACTAACTTGTAATATCTCCACATTGTTATTAGGTCTTCAAACTGATTTTACTGGATTTTGGCAGTCTAGACTAACAAACAATACAGGTGCTTGGCTGGCTGACAGTGCTCTTCAGCCATAAAAAAAATAGTTAAAATTTTACCTTGAATCATTTTTCTGAATCTTTGCTGCAATAAACTTTTACAATTCAAGTGATTAAGTCAGCATTAAGAAGAGTGTTCAAACCGTCAGCCTTCAACTTTGTCCTCTCTAATTTGTTTGTATTGGATTTGATCTGTCTTCAATATATATACTGCAGGCAATGAAAGATCTGTGAATTTCCTGTATTGTTGTAATGCTTTCCTGTTTTATGCCAGTCATCATAACATTGCGTATTACCACTAAGCCAGTTTTTTTCCTTTTCTTCAAAAGACTGCAAAGAAAGATGGGAGAACAATCCTCACTATTAATACAGCCTGGGGGTGATGCAATAGAAATCAGCCCTGTGGAAAAAGGGTTAGGGGTGTTGGTGGGTGAGAAGCTGGACATGAGCAGACAGTGTGAGCCTGCAGCACAGGGTTTAGGCTAGCCCCTCTTGAGCTCAGAAGCCCAATAAATACTCAATATGATTGGGCAGTAAAAAAAAAAAAAACCAACAAAAAACAATAAAACTTTTAACAATAAATAGGAGGTAAGGGTTGGTTTTTTTTACAGAAGGAGGGGAAAAAAACTGGAACAGAATACAGGATATGGAGAATGAGGGAAATTACAGAGGCTGGGGAAAAGGGGAAGAAAAGGAACAAAATACACAAAATGGAAATACAAACCCATGGAAGTGGAGTTTTGAGCCCAAATGCTGGAATTTATGATTGGATGGTGTATGAAAGCAGGATGCAGGTTTTTTTTGTGATGAAATTGAGTTCCAAAGGTAAAATGGTTGTTACCCCATGTGTTGGCTGAGGAGCATGTGGTGATCAACAGCAAGGAAGGCAGGATGAGAGAGAGAAGACAAGATATCCACCTCTTTTTATGGCAAGTCCTCGGCAGGGAGTGGGAGTGGGCTAAACATGACACCTGGGAACAGGTCAGACCACCCCCTGGCAGGAGTCAGAAGACTACCGGTGAGCTTAACCCTTTACACACATAAGGCAAATCACATCCTGGACTGCATCAAAAAATGCATTGCCAGCAGATCTGGACAGGACATTCTGCCACTTTGCTCTGGTGAGGCCTCACCTGGAGTCTCACCTCCACCTCTGGATCCCTCAATATAGGGACAACATGGATGGAACAGGCCCAGAGGAGGGCTACAAAAATGATCAGGGCACTGGAGCAGGTGTGCCATGAGGTCAGGCTGAGGGAGCTGGGGGTGTTCAACCTGGAGAAGAGGAGGCTCCAGGGAGACCTAATAGCAGCCTGCCAATACCTGAAAGGGGCTACGGGAAGGCTGGGAGAGACTGTTTGCAAAGGACTGCAGGGACAGGATGAGGTCAGTGGCTTCAAACTATAGCAGAGCACATTTAGATTGGATGTTAAGAATGGGTTCTTTACCATGAGGGTGATGGAACACTGGAACAGGTTGCCTAGGGAGGTGGTTGAGGTCCCTTTCTGGGAGGTATTTCAGGTGAAGATGGACAGAGCTCTGGGCAATCTGAGAATGTCCTTGCTGACTGAAGAGAGTTTGGACTACATGACTTTAGGAGGTCCTTTCCAACCCAGACCATTGTGTGATTCTGCACTTTCAAATCAGCAGATGTGTTGGATGCCATTGAATTTGAAGGTACAGAAGTTTCTGAATGGTGAAGGGCAAATGCTGTCCCCCATTGCTTTCATACAGAATGTGTGTCATCATCCAGCACTTAAGCTAAAACTGCTAGTAAGAAATGCTGAGTTCTTCAGTACTAGTTGGATCTCAGTAGTAATGTTTAGTGCAACTTCTGCTTCAGCTAATGAAGTTATAGTACACTTGCTTTGGATATTTTGTGCAAATACTGGTACAAGCAGGTCCTTCAGCATGTAACCAACTGTGATGTGTAATCAAGGATAATCTGATCTCTTGCAAGTGTATCTCCTAAAATGGAAATTATTAATTTTGCAGATGGAAATGGGAGCCTAGCAGCTGTGAATTCCAGGAGACAAATACTGAGGCAGATTCATAACTTTGTTCTTCTGATCAACAACTGACAGTTGATTCTGGGATTTGCCACTTGCTTTAAGTCTGCAGTTCAAAGATCTTGATACTGCTTTTTCTTCTCTTCATAATCCTCACCTTCCCTAGCTTCACTTCCCTTCCCTGAAACAAGAAGCTCTCATTATTATTTTAGGGAGTTGCTATTACTAATTTTCATGTGATCAGTTCTTTAAGATTGATGGCAGGACACAAGGATAATTTAACAAGTTTGTGTGCACCTTTTCCTATGTGAACAGCAGTGACTGGATACTGATCTTGAGAGGTTGGTATGGGACTGCTGATATAAAAGAGCTACTAAAAGTAGCTACAGAAGCTACATGTTTATAAATGACACTTACATGAATCTGTGCTCCTCTGTGGCTCAGTATAAATGTCTGCCTACATAGAAAGATTCCTGTTCCATCTTTGATTTAAATTTGGAAGGTCTAGTTCCTGCATGTGATCAGTGAGTGGGAGAGTCTCAGCTGGGGGGTGTTGCCAGGGGACCATGCGGAATTTAAACAGCCCATTAGTGCCAGCCCCTCATTCCGCATGTGATCAGCTATCAACCACATCACCATAACAGGTAAGCATTATGGTCTCCACCCAGCAGAAGAAGGGCAAACTCCTGGCGCCAGCTAAGATGGAGATGGGAACA
Source organism: Psilopogon haemacephalus (assembly GCA_013396835.1). NCBI lineage: Eukaryota > Metazoa > Chordata > Aves > Piciformes > Megalaimidae > Psilopogon > Psilopogon haemacephalus. Next base: position 777 of record VWZI01025301.1, on the reverse strand, counting down.
CAGACAAAGGATGAAATGAAGCAAGCTCAGACAAAGGCTAGTAGAAACACAGTGGGCACTCAGAGACCATACACAAGCACACAGATGTTCAGGCAGCTGGTTGCAGTGAGTGCTGGAGCCTGGCACTTGATATGAAGGATGGCAGGGACAACACCTATGTTAGATGTGAGGAGATAAGTGATCTGGTGAACTTGGTAGTTGAACTAAAAGAAGAGATAGAGAGACTGCGAATGGGAAATTGACTTTTTTCATAACCTACTCTCTACAGAACCTGAACTAGGGCTAACTCCTAGTGGAGCAGGCGGTGCAATTTCCTTCCAACAGCAAGTCTCTCAGCCTCCATAAAGTAACCCATAGGAGCAGGGTGAATGGGAACAGGTCTCCAGCTGATGGAACAAAAGCAAATGGAGCAAGTGTGCTACTTTAAAAAGCACACTACTGGCAGTGAAATTGCAGAATAGGTATGAAGCTCTGCAGGAAGAACAGATCAGCAGAAAGGATGAGGACACAAAAAGCCCAGAAACTGTACCAAAGACAGGTTGACTCAGGCCAATCATCAAAACTCATTCTGAGAAAAGAAACCTCGAAGGGTCATTGTTACAGGAGACTCTGTACTGAAGGGAGCAGAGGGCCCAATAGGCAGATTGAACCCAGTTCACAGAGAGGTCTGCTGCCTCCCTGGTGCCAGGTAAGGGACATTGTAGATAAAATTCCCAACCTTGTGTGACCTTCAGACTACTACCCACTTCTGGTCTTTCAAGCTGGGGGTAATGATGC
>VWZI01025288.1:0-10951 GCA_013396835.1 Psilopogon haemacephalus | reverse complement strand
TGCTTTGAGGATCTTGAACTTGACCATTTCATGGTCACTGCATCCCAGGGTATCCTTCAGCTTCACCTCACTCACCAGGCCCTCCCTGTTGGTGAGGACCAGGTCCAGCACAGAACCCTCTCTTGTGGGTTCCTCCAACTGATTCAAACCATCACAGCTCTTCACCAGCCATGGTAATCAGCCGCATGCACATGCAATGAGCTCAATGCCCCATCCCATTTGGGCACAAGCTGCCAGGCCAGGTGCCATGGGACTTTCCAAAAGCTGTATCATGCTGGTGGATTTTGGTGAAACCATGGAGCAAGGTGATGGATCACAGGTTCAGAGGAATGGAAAACAGTACTGTGTGCTCATGTAAAAAAAGCAGTAACTTTTGGGTGGTGTTACATAGAACAAGCATAGCAATGATATCTCTGAGAAGGAAAAAATCTTTAGGGAGTTAGGAATACAGGGGACTCATGACCCAGGAAACAAAACAGATCTTTCATCAGAAAGCAAAACAAAGTGCAACGGATTTGTGAAGCACTGGCAGCACTGCTTAGAGATGATGTACTACAGAAAGGCTGTGGATCCAGAATCCCTCACCATTCAAGCTATTACCACTTGTGCACCAGGAAAGAAAAGGACAGAATTAATCCTGTAAAATACTTCAAAAACAGGATGTCCAGTATCTGAATACACTGATATAGAAAATGCTGAATGAGGACTGTTGTTAGTCATCAAAAAGATTACTAACCCAGAGGTAGAAGGAATGATTGATCACATAAGAATAATAAATGCATCTTTGATGTTACATGAATACAGTGAGATTCTGACAGTCATAAGGCATTCAGTTTGGAGGCCTGCTCCTCATCATGCACAGATGATGCTGGGAAAAATGTTTCGGGTAATCCAACCACTTGCTATTTCCCTAGCTAACTGAACAGCCTTCTGTAGACCACCAGGTGCTGACAGCTTGACTGAGAGCAGCAAATAGCCTGGCATGCAAGCAGATCCTGCAGCAGGTGGAGAAGCCTCTGCCTATGAGATCAGACCTAGCTCCTTGGTACTAGATTTGATCAACAAGTATCCTTCAGGCAGACACTTCTGTATAATTTCAGCAGTACAGAAGGTAGATGAAGCTCATTAGCTAGGCTAGAACGACTGATAAACTCTTCTGCCAGGATGTAGTCTTTTCACTGTAAAAAAAAAAAAAAAATGTCAACAAATGTTTAGATGCTGTATGCTTTGAAGTCATCAGCAGTTAACATGGATCTTATTAAAATCCTAGGTAAGATGGGAAATTGCATACTTTGTTCAGTTGCTGAAGCGCTTATAATGCCCTTTTTCTCCAGAAGTTAAAATGAGTCTCAAACCATTAAAGATTCACTCCTACACACATTAGTGTTATTTGGGGAAACATTGACAAGTAAAGAAAGACTATTTGTATAATGTGAGTGGAATTACCTATCCCTGTGCTTTCTCTGGATTCTGGGAGGATGACTGGACCTCTACTATGAAGAAGAGTCTGGTGTGGACCTGCCATATTTAAACATCAAAAAGAACTCACCAATGCTCATGAATATATTTGAGATCCTGTACACACGCCTGTAACCAAGTCCTCTTAACAAAGCTGTCTCCACTCATAGAGACAGTGCAAACCAGCCATTGCACATCATGCAAATACAACACTTCTCAAAGCACTTTTGCGGTTGACTCAGCTCTTCAGCAGGAGTGACACAGAATGAGACAACACTTTTCAAAATCTTATTTTCTGGCTAGCTTAAGTAAACCCCGCACTTGACTGCTGTCCAAGTTTTCCTCTTTGTCTGTTCCACTCAGGTTTGTATGGCTAAAGATTAACCCTACCCAAACCCTGCTAAGATCAGACAGGCAGATGAGCTTAGCTGGGTGAGCCCTTGGGAAGAAGCACAACTCAGCCCAGACTGGCATCAGCCACCAACCAGCAGCACAGCCTCCAGGTAGGATCTCTGCCCATCTTCTCCAATTTTTCCAGGACCAAGATTTGAGACAGCTATAGGTAGGATGCTGTAGACTTGTCCAAGAGCTATCCAACAGATCAGGAAGAAAAATCATCATAACAGTGCAGCAGAGATCCACAAAGTTGCTTATGAAGCCCTTCTTGTATTAGGATGAAAAGCGTTACTTCTCTGGCTATGAGACAACTACACTGCCAAGCACCCCATTGCTGCTTGCTGGAAGAATCATTTAAGTATTTCAACAATGTCTGTGACAACATCTGCTAGGCACAATTCCACTCAATCCCTTTTAATGATTCATTTTCATGAATTGTACATCTATTTTAAGTACACTGCAGCTACTTCAGAGTCAGTAGTAATAGAAACAACCTTTTGGATTTCTTCCACCTGCATGACAAATACGAGATGTGGATCATTGCAAGCACCAAAGGTAAGTGCCTTATCCAAGCTCTAATATGCTTTCTTGGTAAATAATCCAGGTCATTTATGGTATAATTAATTTGTAATTTTTCACTTGCAGTGTAAATCTCTTTTTGATTAGCAAATATGTAATGCTTATGTGCAATTATATAAAAATACATTTATAATCAGAGAGGGTGTTATCATTAAGTATATAATTATAAATCTCCAATTATAGAAAAAATGTAGGCAATGTCTAGAGATACAGACATCTTCAAAAAACAACATTATAATTTGTGCTCTCAGGGGGCACAAACAGCTAAGATCTGTACCTTTGAAGGTCTGGCAAGCATTGTGTGCCCATCGGGAGCTGAGGACAGACAGCACACAGATGTGATTCAGTTCTCAGTGACATCCACTTTCTCCACTAGTCCTGCTCAATGCTGCTAGCTGGCCCTGAGCCAGCAGAGTGTGGAGAAGTGCCTACGAGCCAGCTTCCTTTCCACTCTTCTCCATGGAACTGGCTGGAAATGAAGTTGTGACATGGGCTTAGAATAGCAGAAAGAGAGGGCAAGAACTTGTCTTGCAGATCATGCAGTGATTTACATTATATACCAGGGGGAAAATCCATGAAAACGGCTTCTTCTTGAGGCAAGTCACATTTCAGAGCAACTTTTTCCTCCTTCTGGAAAGCCATGAATCATCACAAGGCACACAAAACAGAAGAAAACCAGGATTTGACGGTTTTCTTTACATTCTCAGGGTCACATTTTTTTCCTTCTGTGGGCTGTGGACCATCAAGCATGGAACAGATAGCTGAGTCAAAAATGTCAGGTGCCAGACAGTTCTTCACTGTGCGACACTGAAATTTTTCTCTGCTTCCTTTTGTTGCACACAATTTGATACTGGTTTAGTGCATTTTATTAGTATAGCTGTACAGTACCCTGCCTCAGCCATTTAGACCAGAAAATTGGACAGCACACACTTAAAAAAAAAAAAAAAAATCATTCAAATATTGAAACACAGCCATGAAATGATTTCCAGATAAAAGACACTAGCTGCACTCCTAAGGCTTCCAGATATTTCTGGTACTTCTTTCTAACATTTTGTCTGCACAGCCCTCCTGTTTGTGAGGACAGAAAGGATAAAGGCCATAAATAATCTCCATGATGCATGATCTGCATTTTGAGCTGGAAGCTATTGCTCTGAACCAACAAATCATTCCAACTTTTCTAGATAATATTACAGAGCACCACGCGTGTGACTAATGGTAACAAATGTGCTCACTGCCCTGATTGTTTAGAGCACAATTTATGTGAGCATTCATGGAGAACTGGAAGTGATTGATTTCTATGCAAACTTTCTAACAGGGTTTCTCCAGTTAGTCTTGAAGGAGGTATTGAAGATTTGCTCTTATGTCATGAGTTTTCACTCCAGATATAAAATTTTAATGTGTTTATCAAGAATAAGTTCTCATTTACTGCCTACTTTTTAATGGCTAATTAGTAGACCTGTTCTGCAGGTTCTGAAAAATAACCCCCACTTAAAGTAAAGCAAAGCACTGTGGAAATGTCACTCCCAGGGGAATGCCTGATGTGCAGCTGGAGATGTGTGTTCCCTGCAATGAACACTTACAGACTGCTTTTTTGTAAGCTAGCTTCTTGCAAAAAACTCGGTCTTTGCTTTTATACCCATCCTACAAGACACTTCCCAAGTAATAGGCATTAGACTGAATGTCCAATAAATATTTAAAATAAAGTGGCCCTGACAAAGTGAGGGCTGCAGAAGCAGCCACCACAGAAGCAGAAGCAGCATTTCTACCCCAGTGAACACTGAAGAACAGAGGACAGTCAAGGGAGTCAAGGGCTTCAGCTGCAGCAGACCACCCTCAGCCAAGGCTGAAAAGGCACTGCAATAAATTCCAGTCGCTTGCCTGAGTCCGTCCCCAAGGAGAAATCTGTAGTGCTGCAGTTCTCCAAATGTCAGTGCCAGGAAGGCTTTTACCCACATCACCTGGCCCTCTGCCAGACAAAGTGGGCATCATCCACTGCACTCGAGTGTATGCTGAAGTGACCCCGAGAGCTGCACTATCTGATCTTCTCAGCTACCTGCTGCAACAACCTGGTATGTTGCTGGAGCTGTGGCTGGGCATTACTTCATTACTGGAAATGCCAGGCAAATATGCTTTAATTTGATTTGCTGTTGATCATACTATTGATTAAGGCTGGAAGAGAGCCTGTGCTTCTCAGTGTGTACAAGCAAGACTTATTTGCATGAAGAGGAGGCATTTGCAGCTACCCAGGGGAAAATAATTCTAGCTATAAGTGATGCTTGCCAAAACATATTAGCTGACATTATAGACAAAGGGGATAAATTAATATAATGATTACCTTCTGTTTAAAATTATTTTTTTAAAAACTAAGTTTTGGGGGGGCTTTGCAGTAAGAATTCCTTTATGTATAATCAGTTCAAATGAGCTCAGAGATATACAGTCCTCAGCCAAGTTCTTATAGATGTGGAATGTCCCTGATGTCTAGGATATGCTTAAACAGCTGGGGTTTCTGCAAGTTTTTCTTTTTTTTTTTTCTTTCTAGAGCTGTATTTAGGAGTATGTAACAAGTAGAAGTGAATTGTCTTGCTCTCATTTTAAATGAGAAAAAATCTGGTGCAGTTACTACTGATTTATATTAACACAAGTCTCTGGAAATGATGGGTGGATAAGAGACAGGTTTCTCCCCCACAGTATTAACAAGCAAAACAAGCACAGTCTCAGTATTGATCTTATGGGAATATAAATTAACTCTGACATCGCAGCTATAAATTCCAAAGTAGTTTTTACCACACACTTTCACAAATTTTTTAAGGTGGTTTGAGGAAACAGAGAGATGTTTATGGGCTACTATACTCTACAAGATAGCTGCAATACTTGTCTAGGTACAGAAATAGCACAATATAGTAGACGTTACCATTTGTTCCAAGGGAGGATAAAGGTGAAAATAAAAGTTATTGGTCATTGCCTACCTGTTTCAACATTTAGAAGCCATAATTGGATCTCATCAGTACTAGGACTAATCCTAACAAATGTAATTTGTTGTTAGGAAAGTTAAAATTATGTGAGGGCCAAATCAGTCTCTGGGAGAGTTCAGCCTGGCTGGCAAAGGTCTGGAGCTGGGAATAGAAAGAGTCATCCATAATGTTTAGAGACATGAGATGGTAAGCAGCAGTAAGAAGCAAATAGTGTCTGTACAGATGCCATTTGCCTTCAGATATGCAGAATCGTCTTTTTGTAGGTCAGCAGGGCATATATCTCCTGTTTATTTTGGTTTATTATCTAGTCTGATATGTTCTTCTGGAAATGAAGATACACAATCATCTGATGGTTTTGTGTTTTTCTTTTTTATGTCAGAGGAAGCCTGTAAAAATCTTCAGATATTTCCTTAGTGCATTTTTCTTCATTTAAATGAAATATAATTTAAATAGCATCTGAAAGAAAGGTATGCAATTGGCTGGGTACAGGTCATGATTCATAAGCCTTTCACAAACAAGAGAGAAACAGCAGCTATTCTGACTGCCATTGCATAGACTTTTGGCTTTAAAATCTCCTCTACCATGTCAGTTAATAGTAACTATTTGAGCCAAAAATAATTTTCATTTTTAATTACTGCATCTATTATCCCATTTAATCTTGGCATAATAGGACAATGAGACATTACCAAAAATAACCCCATGAAATATTTCCAGGCTCATGAAGAAACTGCCGATGCATAGCAAGAATGCAGACCCACAGAAGAGTTTGCAGTGGTGAAAGATGCTTTTCCACATGCGTGAACGTTTCTAGTGAATTACCAGATACTTCTCTAAATATGCCTTTCTGACATCTCTAGGTTGATGCAGTCACCAGTGCTGCTCTGGTCCATGAAGGAGCTGGTGACATGCCTGGACAGCTCATGATGGCAGACCCACAGCACTGGCATCCTTTGCTAACCAGAGGCACTAATGGCACCAGTGAGATTGCCCAGCCCTTGCCTGACTCTCCATTTTTGGAAGGGGCTGTATCCTGAAGTGCATAAAGCACACTTGAATAATGCTATGTTGCATGCATGTGGAAGTGAGCTGGAAAGACTGTGGAATGCCAGACACTGCCAAGAGTCCAATCTGCCCAGAGGTCCAACTGCCCACTGATCTGGGGTACATGCAATAGTCTCCCTTCCTCACAGTACAACCATGCCTAACTACAGTCAGAAAGACTGTGTACATGGTATCCTGTCCATAGTCAAGTTAGCATTGAAAACAAATGGCAAAACCTTAGCATAGGGCTAGACTGAAGAGAGAAGGATTCATTAAAAGCATCAGTTCAGTGGGTTCCTCTGATTTCTCTACACTGCTACTATTGAAGATCTTTCTATTCAGGGCAAACGTAGGAAACATTTTCCTTTCGTTTTCAGCACATGAATCATAAGATCATAAAATGTTTTGTGTTGGAAGCTACTTTAAAGTCCATCTAGTTCCAGCCTTGCTACCACAGACAAGACACGTTCCAATAGACCAAGCAGAAGACTCAGCAGAGTACATGGGAATGACAGAATGATAGAATCATAGAACAGTCTGGGCTGGAAGGAACCTCTGAAGGTCACCTAGTCGAACCCCCTCTGCAGTAAGCAGGGGCATCCTCAACTAGATCAGGCTGCCCAAAGCCCTGTGGGCTATCTTTCCTGGCAACTTGAAATTTGACAGAGCAACGAGTATTATAAAATTTTGTAAATATAGTTTATCACTAATTGCTGGATCCTTCCTGGGTTTTCATATCATTTTAATTGGAAAAAAAAAATCTAGAATTATTTATGGCACCTACTTTTTGTTTTCATCTGCCTTGGTGTTTCGGGAAGTTAATAAAATCAATCTGGCTATCTCAGTAATTGTGTTTACAGAAAGCTAGGATGTAAATTCATATGTCTAGCTTAATATTGTAAGATTACTGTCATAAATTGCTCATTATCCATCCTAAGTATTTTATTTTTCCTGGAAACATCAAATATATTCACAGATATATCTGCACATATCAGATATATAAGAAAAAAATGTTTTTCTCCCCTCCTTTTTGGGATAATAAAGTCTGTGGGGAATGCTGGAAGATGGTTTCTGGTAGCAGAGAAGAAGCAATGGAGGGGGGAAGAAAGCAAAACATTAAGATCATGGAATGGGAGAGACACTGAGCTTTGTTCAAATAATTGGCTCCCAGTGGCAATAAAACCCCAACCAAAACAAATAAACAAAACAAAACAAAAAAAAAATCTCGAAACAGAACCCTCCTGCTGACAATTTAGTGGTAAAAGCTTTGAGGGAGTTGTGCCTTTCTGTAATCTTGATGTCAGCTCTGTATGCTGAAGCCACCTGAATTATATGGCCTTATTCTTCACACAAGCCACACACCTGTATCTTTTGCTGAGTACTGAACTGTATTAAGTCGATATTGGATTTGAATGGGCTGCTGTAAGGTATCAACATCACAGGAAAATAAAACATCCACTAGCAACCAAGGCGAGCATATCTGACCCAATCTTGCTTTTATGAACATTCTGCAAAAAAAATCTAAATTATAAGCATTCTCCAAAAATGTGCAGTGATTTGAAAGGTGCATTTTCTATTCATCAAACAAAATTATCAGAATGAAGCTACTTCAGATAAATACATCACTTGAAATGTTTATGAGTACATTTCTGGCCTTCAATGAGCATTTCAATCAGCAGTGAAAAACATACCCCTTTGGGGTGCATCACAGGAGAAATTACAAAACTCCTCTATCATGTCACATCAAGAAGACATGGAATATGTATTGGATCACCTTTGAAAGTATCAGCAAGGTTATGGACTGGAGATTAACTGGAAAAACATATTCAGCAAATGCTGGAGGCTATATCTACTTCAAGAGAACATCTTGTAGGAAAAATGAAGATGCATTTTGGAAACAGGATGCTCAAAAACTCATTAGTTTTGAGCTGAATTGATCACCTGCTACACTATACAATGGGACTGGAACTATGCCATGGACCACATCCTGCCCACCTCAAAGCCTAGGAGAGTTGTGCAATTCATTCAGTGAACCACTAAAAGCCCTCACCATTGCTCAGACAGGGCTGTGGCAGGGCTGGAGACCAGCACCACTGAGGCAGAGGCTACTGCCCCCAGGCTGAGCTGAAATGGTGTCCGGGGCCATGAGAAGGGTGTGGTCCTTGCCTCAGTGGGCAGGCAGGGGCATGAGGACACTCAGGACTGTGATGCATATTCAAAGTCCCTCCCTGGCACCACAAGACTGTAGAAGTAGGATAGAAAACATGATCCTCTGCCTTTACCATACAATAAGCTGAGCTCACTTCCAGGACATGAGGAAGAACAACGAATCTGGTAAGGGATTTGAAGGGCATGTCATATGACGAGCAGCCAGGGGAACTGTGGTTCTTTAGTTCAGGGAAGGCTAAGGCAACCTACAAATACCTGAAAGGCAGTTGGAGTGAGGCTGATGCTGGTCCTTTCTCCCAGGTAACTAGTTGTAAGATGAGAGGAAACAGGTTTAAGTTGTGCCAGGGGAGGTTTAGATTGGATATTAGGAACAAACTTCTTTACAGAGAGAGTGGTGAGGCATCGGAACAGACGGTCCAGGGAAGCAGTGGAGTTGGCATCCCTGGACTTTTTGAAGCATGTAGATGTGACAATTCAGGATATAGTTTAGTGGTTATGGAAGCTGGGTTACAGTTGGACTCAATCTTAAAGGTCTTTTCCAACCTTAATGATTCTATGATTCTAAGTGCAGAGGATTATGAAGGATTTTGCAGTCATGCTACCTGCCTAACTCTATTTTTCTTCACTAGGCAATTCCTTTTTATGTTAGTGCATTTCATTGATGCACCTTCACAATCTGTTTTTGCCTAGGTCTGCACTTTGGTGTGTGTTGCTGTTTCCCTTCTTCCTTCTAGCTTGATGGTTTGATCCATTACTCTGACAGCTGAAACTAAAGGGTCTTTTGTAGCATCTGACTTGAAAGCATGTCTGCTCACAGAAAAAAGCCCTTGACATAATTTATCCATCCCTGTGAGATGGCTGGGGTTTGTTTTCTTCTCTTTTTGTCTATTTAAGAAGGATTTTTCATCTGTTGCCTTTTCAGAGCTGTGTGCTACTGATTCTGACTTGTTTCCTATCTGGGGGAAAAAAAAAAAAAACAAACAACAAACTAAACAAAACAAAACCAACAAAACCAAAACCCAAAAAACCCCCAACCAACACAAAAACCAAAACCAAAATACTTGAAAACCTCAAGTTGCTTCCATGGTCTTTGTTGGGCATCAGAGAGCCCAGGCAGGTGAGCTCTTCTGCCAGAAGACCATTTCTCAGGACATTGATGATGAGTCTGGGAGAAGCTGAAGACTGAAAAATAAAACCATTAATAAACAGTAGAGAAAACAGGGGATTCTTGGTGCAATGAAATCACTTATTTAAGTAATTAAATCATTAATGAAATCAGTGATTTTGTTAGTGGATGTTTTTCTTGGTGGTATTTCCCCACATTTTGTCCAATATGAAATAAATTAACCAAGAAGAGATTATTTAAACGAAGCAACCAGCCAACTCCCCAGCCCACCCAAAAAAAAAAAATCCCCCCAAAAATGTACAAAACTAACAAATAAACAAAATGAAAAGCCCACAAAACCAACCAACCAACAAAAAAAAAACCCAAAACCCTGATGGAGTGAGGGATAAGAACATAAGAAAACAACTATTTTTTACTTTAAAATGTTTTAAGAAATTCTGCACTCAAAACCCCAAACGTTCATTAAAACACTAAACTCCAAATGTATCCTTACCAAGGACCTACAGTATAAATATTCTGACTATTTACAGAACATCTAGGAGCAGGACTACAGAGGACATAAATATACAGCCATTTACCCTAGCTGTTGTAGTGGCATGTCACTAAGAGGTGCAAACATAGACACATGTAGTATATATTTTCTGGTCTCCTGATCTCCTCAGCTCCCACATAGATTCTGTCACAAATGAATAATACTTGCTAGACTGGGTGAGCCCAGAATTGCAGAGGTCTTACTTTTTGCATTATGCTTCATTCCATCTGCAATTTTTCTTTGCTTTCATATTTTTTTAAAGTTGACAGAATGCCATTTTGGCTTGTGGCTATGAAAACACAGGCACATTTCTCCCTGAAAGCCAAAGTAACTGCCCATCCAGCCAGATTGTGGTGAATTAGTGCCATCATGCCACAAGTGCTTGCAAAAATCATACAGTTTTCACCAGCAGTTAACATCTGGTTGCCTTGTATTTTCAAAAACATTTTGTTTCATATGTCGTGCAACATAATGGTTTGGGTTGGAAGGTCCAAAGGTGGTATAGTCCAAACTCCCTGCAATGAACAGGGACATCCTGACCAGATCAGCCAGCTTAGAGCCTTGTCCATCCTGACCTTGAATAGCTCCAGGGATGGGGCCTCAATGCACATTTACCCTCATGATAAAGAATTCGTTCCTAACATTTAATCTAAATATCCTCTAATTTAAAAGCACTGC
>VWZI01024898.1:268515-282662 GCA_013396835.1 Psilopogon haemacephalus | reverse complement strand
AGGTTTTTTTTTTTTTTTTTTTTTTTTTGCTAAGTTTGGGGTTTTTTAAGAACTTCACTGAAATGCTTTCTAGCTGCTTGTATTCTCCATGGGGAGAAAACAAACATACATGCACCCACTTCTGAAGGAATCCTTGCAGATGCTTTGATGCTTTTCAGGCTACCGAAGGCTCGAAATAAAGCTCCATAAAACCTGATGATGGCTTATTCCCAAAGGAAAAAAAAAACAACAACCAAACATCACTGCCCAAGAGGCACAGCTTGATGTTATCCTCTCACCATTTGCAGGTCCCAAAAATCACACCAGATGTATATTTTCATAGCCATTAAGTGAATCTAATTGACTTTACAGGCAGCAAAAGCTTGAAGAGGTGCCTTACAATCCCAGCCTTTGAAACAGCGAGGATGCTAAAAACATCTCTCAGTGGTGGCAGCACTTTCCTACAGCAACTGCCTCCCCCCAGCTCCTTTTCCCTCTTTTTAAACAAACCCACCCCAAAAGAGGATGGAATTCTCTCAAGGAGGACTTCACCGAGATGCTCACTGCCAAGTGGGCAGCAGCCAGGTACCTGCCCTGCTTTTACTGCTCTGCCTTCAACCAACCATCACCTTAAAAACTGCTTACCAATGGCAGGGGCTCCAGACCAGCCTTTCTCAAAAGCTTCTCGTTGCAGTTCTACTGTTTAACAGCACTTTCAGCTGAAAGACTACAGATTTAGGTCTTCCCTGGCTTCCCACTAGGAAGTGTTACACAGTGTTTCTGATGCCATTCGCTAGTTCCAGAGAGGATGAACAGATTTGGCACCTCCAAAAAAAGCACAAAAAGCCCTGATCTCAGCAAAGGAAATGTTGATTTGTTGGGGGTATTGGTGGTTTGGTTGTTTGGGTTTTTTTTATTTATTATTATTATTGTTGTGGCTTTTTTTCTTTTTTATCCCTTTGCCATTTTTTCTCCCCCCTGCACTCTGACTGCAATAACGACTTTGTATATCCTATCGAAATGGGAAGAGGAGGGTTTAGGGGGGGAAAAAAAATTAGCAGAACAGATCAATAGGCTGTGCCCAGCTACATCTGGCAGAGAGGCATGGCAGATGATCTTAAGAAGGTGTAAGAAATCCTTGTTGTTGGTAGTTGGTTTGCCTTTAGGCAAAATGTTCTCTCCTCCACCACGGCTGACACGTGGGTTTGGGCACTGCCACGCTCTGCTGTCAGCTTTAGCAGACACAGTCTCCTCCTGCTGCTGGCTTCTATTTATTTGCTCATCTTTGTTATTCTCAGTATGCTACTAAAAAATAAAAGCAAAACAAAACAGAACAAAAAAATTATATAGATCTTGCCAAAACAAAACTTGTGCTCACCATGCCAAAGAGCTGAATGTCAAACTAAGGAGAAGCAAGGGCGTAGAGTGTGAAAATAATGCAAGGGGCATAAACTGAAGTGCAATGGGAGGAAAAGGAAGGCTAGAAAGATACAAAGAGAGGTGCTGTGTGGGGGATCATCACTCTCAAGCAATACCAGAAGTGTTGAGTGAAGAACCAAACCAAAGCCAACAAAAAACTGAGTCTCCCTCTCTGGAGATATTCAAGACCTGCCTGGATGTGTTCCTGTGTGATCTGCTCTAGGTGATCCTGCTCTGGCAAGGGGAAGTTGGACTGGATGAGCTTTGCAGGTCCCTTCCAGCCCCTGACATTCTGTGATTCTGTGAAAATTCAACATTTAGCACCAGACTTGGAAGAGCTGGAGAGAGGCTGGACTCTGATCTTAAAAGATCTTTGATCTTAGAAGTCTTTTCCAAGCTAAACAGTTCTATGATTCTACGGACAAGAGAGATGAGCAGAAGTCAAAGGATTTAAAAAAAAAAAAAAAAAGGCAAATACTGCAGCGTGACACAAGTGCAGAAAGCACAGAACTGATGTGGCAGGGGAAGGAAGAGGACGGGAAAAAAAAATTAAAAGGAGGGGAAAAAAAATAATTCAAAGACTCAGTATCGGTTGCCAATAGTAGATGTTATTATCTGGGAGCTGCTGAAATGGGCGTTGTGTGTGAGGTGCACTGAGGAGCCATTCATGGCTGGACAGCTGGTCCATCACCATCCCACCCTCCCCCATCTCAGTCAGCAGAGACCAAGAGCTGCAACTGTACAAAGCAAATAAACTTGGGGCTCCGGCGCCGGTTTCCAAGTCGGGATTCAAGCACACTGGCAGGAGAGAGTGGGAGCAGCTTGTACAGCCATTACTGGCAAGCCAGGGTAAATGCAGGCAAAGCAGCTCCCTTAAAAAAATGCACTTTTTGTCAATTCAAAACAATTTTCCACATCTGACCTGGATTCACCAAGATCTTCAGCTGGCGAAGAGAAGGCAAAGTCAGGCTGGTGCTAACCCTGGCACAGCTCATCCCCAGCGCTGCTGGCCCAGACACCTGCACATGGCTCGATCCTCCCAGGGACCACAGGGCATGTCCTGCCTGCCAACACCTCAGAGACGGTCTGCTGTGGCTGCTCCCTCCCTGGATGTGTTCAAGGCCAGGCTGGATGAGGTCTTGAGTGACCTGATCTAGTGGGAGGTGTCCCTGCCTATGGCACAGGAGGGTTGGAACTGGATGATCTTTGAGGTCTCTTCCAACCTAAACCATTCTATGATTCTCTCCCAACAGCACCTCTTCAACTGCTGCCTAAACAGATAATTTAACCAGGATCTGGGATCCAGGCAATCCCAGCACTGGCTCAGTAGAGATTTCATTGTGCCGTGCAACTGAAAACACAGAGACCTGCCTGGGAGGCAACCAACATTAACCCTCTCACAGCTCTACCAGCATCAGTGCTTTTGAATAAAATACTATAGAATGCTTTGGGTTGGAAGGGACCTCCAAAGGTCATCCTCCATTAGCATCAGGTTGCTCAGAGCCTTGTCCAGCCTCACCTTGACTATCTCCAGGCATGGGCCCTCAACCACTTCCCTGGATGACCTTTTCCAGTGTTCCACCAGCCTCACTGTGCAGAACTTGTTCCTCACATCCAGTCTAAATTTCTTGCTGGATTTCTAACCATTGTCCTCATCCTTTCACTGCAGGCCTTTACAAACAGTCCCTCTGTAGCCTTCTTGTAGACTCCTTCAGGTGCTGGGTGGCTGCTCTAAGGTCTCCCTAGAGCCTTCTGTTCTCCAGGCTGAAGAACCCCAGCTCCCTCAGCCTGTCCCCACTGCAGAGGTGTTCCACCCTCCCAGTCATCTTTCATGGCCTCCTCTGAACCTGCTTCACCAGGTTCATGCCCTTGCTGTGCTGAGGGCTCCAAAGCCAGAAGCAATACTCCAGGTGAGGTCTCACCAGAGCAGGGTAAAGTGGCAGAACCCAGGTGATCAAAACTATCCTCCCTTTTTATCTTCCAGTTCCTGAACTGATAAAATAATTGTTTTATAAAGCCTCTGGGCTTTCAGGTTTGCCACCTGGATAAATCCTAGAAGCAGCAGATGAATTTTGAAGTGACAGCTACTACTCACAAGCCACCACTTCAAGCGGCGCCCACTAACCTGCAACTAATGGGTTTTATTTCTCTATTAGCTGCAAATCCCATTCTGGAGAGCAATAAATATCTCAAACACAGCCAACTCAAAAATACCCCTGGAATTCATGCTTCCTGTTACCTATTTTGAACGGCCTCCTTTCGCTCACAGGATCCAGTTTTAAAGCAGAATCCCAGCTGGGTGCTAAAGCAGGCAAGTCTCAGCACTGAATTTTTTAGAATTCTCCTGGAAGAAATAAAATGTGCAATTCTGGAAAGAAAAGAAGCAGCTACAGAGGACAAAGAAGCAACACCAAATATAAAATAGCTGATTGCTGGGGTCCAGTGGGTCAAGAGATGACTCCAAAGAAGGGCTTGAAGCCATCTGAGCACCACGGCTTGCACCTGACTCTAAGCAGACTGCTCCAAACTAATTTTTGATGCAACCCTAATAAAATGAGGTTTCTTGGTGATACCACTTGGCCCTTGGAAAAGAACAACAAACAAAAAACAAAACCCCTCAACTCCCAAATGGAAAACCAAACCCCAAACCTTATTATTTGGTTACAAAGAATGGAACCTTACACATAAATACAACCTAAAACCACGCTGCTGCCTCTGGATTCCCTTGCAGACTGCTTTCATTAGCTGCTTGTCAGGGAAAGGAAATGATTCCTCAGNGGCAAGTCTCAGCACTGAATTTTTTAGAATTCTCCTGGAAGAAATAAAATGTGCAATTCTGGAAAGAAAAGAAGCAGCTACAGAGGACAAAGAAGCAACACCAAATATAAAATAGCTGATTGCTGGGGTCCAGTGGGTCAAGAGATGACTCCAAAGAAGGGCTTGAAGCCATCTGAGCACCACGGCTTGCACCTGACTCTAAGCAGACTGCTCCAAACTAATTTTTGATGCAACCCTAATAAAATGAGGTTTCTTGGTGATACCACTTGGCCCTTGGAAAAGAACAACAAACAAAAAACAAAACCCCTCAACTCCCAAATGGAAAACCAAACCCCAAACCTTATTATTTGGTTACAAAGAATGGAACCTTACACATAAATACAACCTAAAACCACGCTGCTGCCTCTGGATTCCCTTGCAGACTGCTTTCATTAGCTGCTTGTCAGGGAAAGGAAATGATTCCTCAGCTTCCAACAATGGGGGGGGGAAAAAAAAAAAAGGGAATGGGAAAAAAAACAAAAGGGAATGGGAAAAAAAAATAAAGGGGAATGGGGAAAAAAAATAAAAGGGAATGGGAAAA
Organism: Psilopogon haemacephalus; assembly: GCA_013396835.1. Lineage (NCBI taxonomy): Eukaryota > Metazoa > Chordata > Aves > Piciformes > Megalaimidae > Psilopogon > Psilopogon haemacephalus. The sequence continues at coordinate 277,906 of VWZI01024898.1, read as the reverse complement.
AAATAAAAGGGAATGGGAAAACAAAATAAAAGGGAATGGGAAAACAAAATAAAAGGGAATGGGAAAACAAAATAAAAGGGAATGGGAAAAAAATAAAAGGGAATGGGAAAAAATAAAAGGGAATGGGAAAAAAAAATAAAAGGGAATGGGAAAAAACTTTATCTTAAAAATACCCTTTGAAGCTCCCTGTTTCACTGATGCCCGGAAGCAACAAGAAAGAGCAGCACTATGGCCACAGGTTTCTTGAACACCTCCAGGGATGGTGACTCCACCACCTCCCTGAGCAGCCTGTTCCAATGCCTGCTCAATCAGGAAAGAATTTTTTCCCAACATCCAAACCTAAATCTCTCCTGGCAGAATTTTAGGCCATTTCCTCTCCTATCACTGGTTCCTTGAGAGAAGAGGCCAACCCCCACCTCATGCCAACCTCCTTTCAGGGAGATGCAGAGAGCAACAAGGTCTCCCCCCTCAGCCTCCTTTCCTCCCTGCTAAACCCCAGGTCACTCAGCTGCTCCTCCTCAGACCTGCTCTCCAGATCCCCATGCTTGCCCTTGACAGTCACAAGGAGTTAACTGTGCCTTAAAAAAATAATGATGCTCAATTTACACAACTTATTAGTCCTTGTATTGAAGATTGATGAACAGCACTTGCTTCTACCAGGGCTTCTCATACCTGCAGGCTGAACAGACTTTCAGAACCATCACAGATGGCTTTAGGTTGGGAAGAACTTCAATCATCATCTAGTTCCCACCCCATCACATCCACCCAGTCGTGGCTACAAGTCAGATATTGCCACATCAACTGATGGTCATGACACGACTCTACCCACAGGGAGGATTTTTGAATGCACAGGGGGAAAAAAGAGGGGGGAGGGGGAGGAGAGGGAGTGGTTTATGCTGCTCTGCAAAATTTACTATTAAATCTATTTTCATCTAGCTTTGACATGGGAGTGTGCCAAAGCTGGTGGATCTGAAGGGGAAAGCTATTTTTGTCTTACAGAGAGGCACGTGTAGGAATGGGCCTGGGCATATGCTGCTACTCCACTGATAAAAAAATATGGGGGGGGGGAGAGGGGGGAGGCTGCAGCAGCTTGCCCATGGATGTGCTTTCCCATCTGTGGGGATGACACAGCCCCATAGCCCTCCACCCTCCTCCAACCATCAATCTCCTGTTTTCCCACGTGTCAGCCCCTGGTGACAGCTCTGCTCTTTGCTGCACCACCTGGAAAACAGCTTGGAATGATAAATATTTTGTAGGGTAGAAAGACCCTGCAGACCCTCAAGTGGCTGAGCAGAGCTGACCCCACGGCATGGCACTGCAAGAGAGGCAGGCTGTCACCTCCAGAGCTTATCAGCAGGGCTGCAGGGTTGAGCTGGGGCCCAGCAGAGCTGCCTTCAGATCATCCTTGCTGCTGGGACCCAGCAAAGCTGTCTCCAGGCTTGTCCTTGCAGCTGGGACCAGGGAAAGCCTTTGGTCAGCTCTGGGAAGGCAAGGTGGAGGGGTAGGAGCTCTGGTGCAGGCTGGTGCCTTGCTTGCTGTGCCCATGCTGAGTGCCTGCAGGATGGAGCTGCCTTCAGATGCAAAAGCTGAGGCTCCTTCAGGGCAAGGTGGGTTTGGGGAGAGGCACCCTAACTTTAAAGATGTTATCCATGATTCAGTCAACCCCACAATCATAGACTCATATTATAGAACCATATTTCAGTCCACTACTAATGCTGGACAAAGCACATCTCTCACACTTGCCAACAGGAGGGTTGTTTTTTTTTTCCCCCTATTGCCTCCCAACAAGCCCCACCCTGGAGATGACAAAAATGCCAAAGCAGTTTCAGTGCCCCCGAGCTGCAGAAACCCCAAAGCAACAATGGGAATTGTTAAGCAGCAGCATCCTTGGCTGTCCCCCTCCCAAGGGCTCTCAGCTTTCAGATGTAATCCCTCCCACTACGGAATACACTGAAGGTCTCTAATCCTAATCTGGTAGGATCTCTTTGATATGGAGATGCATCCCCCGAAGCGCCCTCATCGAATCGCAGTGAGATGCCAGCAGCTAGAGGCTCGCTGGGCAGACCCTCCATTGCCTCAGGACAAGACCTGAGCTCAGTGCCCAGGAGCAGAGCTGGGCAAACAGGGAGGCAGAGATAAGGACACAACCTCTGCCTTGGGTTCTCCATCTCCAGCCCCACGCTGGTCACCCCAAGGAGCTGTGCAGTGCATGAGCAGAGGCACACCCCAACGCCCCCATGCAGGACACACAGCTCAGGGCACTGCACAAGCCAGCAAGAAATCCTGAGGATAGGGATGCTTCAGATTCCAGCTGCCTCTGGGGCACCTCACAGGGCAGGGCTCTCCAAAACCAGGATCCTCCACCGGGAAGCAGTAGCCCTGAGCCCTTGCCCCGTGTCAGCTAACTAAGCCTCTCCTTGCAAAGCCAGAGCTGCTCTGTTCTCCACAAACAATGTTATCACCTGGCAGTGGAGCTCCTGCTTATCTGGCAGCTTGAGCATTACCCAGAATGTGGAGGAACTGGGCTCCAGGGTTGCCCCTCTGCCCTGGGGGCTCTGGTGGGGAGCAACTCCTGCCCTGGCTTGCAAAGAGTCTGGGGCACGCAGAGCAACCACAGCACCCAGGGCGAGGATCTCCTCCACAGGTGGCCCCTGTGCTTTCCCTGCATCCCAAACTCCCTGCTGCTCACCCCACAGCCCCCCAAGGGCTCAGATCTCCTCCACAGGTGGCCCCTGTGCTTTCCCTGCATCCCAAACTCCCTGCTGCTCACCCCACAGCCCCCCAAGGGCTCAGCACCTGCTGAGCTGGGTTAGCAGCAACCACACCACTGCTGCTTTCCTCCTTGCAAACATCTGGGTTCACCTCCTCTGGTGTCAGCTCTGTCCCCCTGGTATCAAACCCACTGTGAACAAGCCTGATCCAAGAGCACAAGTGGGATACTTGATCTTTCCCAACCATCTCACTGAAGGTGAGGAATATCTCAAGAGGAACAGACAGCAAAGAGGATCTCACCTCCTCACAGCCCAGCTCTGGCTCCACTTCAACTGGTGTCCTTCTGGCAGAAGGATGCGATCCCAAAACCTCTGCCAAGAAGGGCAGGAGATGCCCTCTTTGAGTTGACCTGAGGAGTGCACCACCCAAGAGTTGCAGAACCTGAACCCTAATGAGCTGCCTCCCTGTGACCTCTCTTCCTCAGGGCTGTGTCCCCCACCAAGGTTGGGATATCCCTGCAAGCGCTTCCTTTGCACCCTCGCGTACCAGGGGACAAAGGGCAGCAGGGTGGATGGAGGCAGGGGAGCAGGGGTCCACGTCCCCTCCCAGCATGAGGAAGCCAGAGGCAGCAGCTTGCCCCAGCACCAAAAGGCAGAGCTGGCAGCCTGGCGTGGCTAAGGTGACCTGACACCTCCTGCGGCAACCTTCAGCTTCAGCTGCTGCCTTAAGCGGGGCAGATGCCCTCAGCACTCCACCAGGTCCTGCGGCCACCGCTCTCCGGGTTGCCCCTCCGTGCTGCCTGCCCCTCCTGCCCCACAGCACCCAGCACTGCAATGCAGCCACCTGCCTCACCGCTGGCACAGGCCAGCTCCCACCACCAGCAGCTCTGTGCACCACCACCACACCCCTGCCAGAAGAGCCAACAGCAGGAGAACACTTGCAACCACCACAGAACGACATGCTGCCTCCCAAGCCCGACTTGGAGAGCAGAAGTTTTAGTGCTGGAGGCATCCAGCAGGTCTCCAGCAGAGATCTCAGCCTTACAAGAATCTCTCCAACACACCAACCACTGGAAAAAACAAAAAACACTCCAAAAAAACCCAAAAAACAACCCACAACATGAGCAGTGGGGACAGAAGCTTGAAGAGGCACTGTAAAACTGATTAGTTGTCAAAATCATCAGACCATAAAAGCAGCTCCAGCTGTGCTCCTCTTATTTGCGTAGAGAAGGAGGCAGAGTTCTATTTTAAATTAATTCCTGCTTTTTCTGTCGTTTACTCGAGCCCGAGTTACTCTGCTTGACAATTAAGCTCATTATCCAACCCCCTTCTTACCCACCAGCCCAGTGGCTTTTTTTTCATACCCTATGAAGAAGAAGAAGGAGGAAAAAAAAAAAAACAAAAAAACAAAACCAAAGCAGTAAGTGCTATTTTAGAATGAAAAAGACAAGTTTACAAATAGCTCTGGAAGGTGCAGGAACCATTCAGCCTTCTGCTGTAAGACCCCAGCACAGGACTCAACACAATCAGCAGCAACTTCAAGTCACCTCATTGCAAACAAACTCCAAGCATGAGCTTCTCCCCAAGATCAGGTGAGAGAGGACAAGAAGAAATGGGCTCAAATTGTGCCAGGAGAGGTTTAAGGTTCGAGATTAGGCATTGGAACAGGCTGCCCAGGGAGGTGGTGGAGTCACCATCCCTGGAGCTGTGTGAGAAACAGGGCACTTGAGGACATGGTTTAATGGCCGTGGTGGTCTCAGGTCGATGATCTTAGAGGTCTTTTCCATCCAAACCAATTCCAAGTCAAGTGCTGGCCCAAATGTTCTGCCAGATCCTCGGTGTAAACGTGGGAGGGGGCAAGAGAAACCAAAGATTGACATTCTGGCTACTGCACTTCTACACAAGGTCTTTTCCAGCCCATACAAAAACCAGCTGAGGAAACTGAAAGCAACAAGCAACGTGGAGGTGAGTGGTTCAGGAAAAGCGCAGAAGAAAACCCACAGCGTGATGAAACTGTTGGGATTGTCCCACACTGACCATTCAGCTGGGTGCTTATGAGGTATCCTGCTGCAGACTGGGTCCTTTCGGTCCCATCTGCACAGGTGCTTTGGCAAAGCCACCAGGAATGAGCTGTTTTGACAGTCAAAACACTCCCTCATTGCAGACCCTTGCCTCGCCAGAGGCTGTTTGCTGGAGACTCTGCTACAGCATCCCCAACCCCAGATGCCATACACAGCCCAGTGCCAACAACAGCTTTTTATGGCTGGCTACCAGGGATGCCAAGAGCAAAACCTCAGCAGAGCCACAACCACCATCATGACCTGAGACCTTAAGACCACATTCTGGTCCCACCTTCGCATTTAACATAACAAGAAGCAAGAATTTATGAACCCACCACAGGGACACTCCACTTCCTCTATTTTCCATGTTGGGGAAAAAAAAAAAACAAACCACTAAAACATTGAAGCAGGTAAATAAGGATTCTCCAAGGAGGAGCCAAAAGTTGCTTGGTCATACTCCCAGGCAAAGCCAGACTAATCTGCAGTTACATCAGGTCGGGTCTTTTTAACTCGTCTAGTCAAGTTCTGACCACTTCCAGCCCCTCTGGGCAGCTGTTCTCATGCTTGATTACCCTACTTGTGTCCATTTCACCTCCAGCACCTCAATGAGGACCTCCCCCTAACTGCCTAGATGGAGCAATGCAGAAGGCAAGGAGCCCTTCTCCTTCCCACTGCAATCATTTCTGCCTGGGTGCTAATCTGCAAAGCAGCCAAAAAGACAATCTTGGGGGTGGAAGTTGTTTTATTGTCATTTTTCTTTCCCAACATGGTGATGTGCTTTTCTCCATACCTTCAAGCAGACAAAGCAGTTCAGACAGATGTCCTCTGAAGCCCAGAAAGCTCTGGGCTTTTCCCAGGTTCCTACTTACACTGCTGCCCTACAGGAAAGAGATCCAGCAACTCTTACTTTGGGGGAGAAACAGGAGCAAAACACAGGATTCACATCCTATACAACAGTGCCACCAAACAGCATCAGACAGCTTCATGGCACATGGACAGGCACCACTGGTGGTCAGCCTCCATCCGTGGACGCTCCTCTCCAGTTTCCAAAGCCTCTTCAGTCTTTCCCTAATTACGATTCCAGTCAATCCGCTTAACGCCACTATCATCACCATCAAGGAACTGCCAACAAGCACCAAGGATCCCATAAACCTGCTTTTTCGTGGCATGGCAGGAGCCTAATTACACAATTAAATCCTGTCAGAAAGCAAAGCCCCCCCCCCACACTCGCTCTCTCACTGGAATCAGCCCTTCTGGTGGCCAAATAAAAGCAGCGTGGATGCGCCAAAGCCACGGCCAGCCACACAGCTGAAGCAGACGACACTGCTGACCCCAAACAAATCCAGGGCACTCCTCTGAGCCCCTTCCCTTTGTTTTCCCTCTCTGTTCGCACAATCAAAACAGGCACTTTGATCCATGTCGTGAATCCCAACCATGAGGGACGCAGCTCAGCCGCCTCCTGCCCGCTCTCTCCAGCCCAACGCCACAGCTGAACCCCAGCGCAGAGGTTCAGAAACAGTCCTGCCACCAGTCCTTTCATTTTTGTGACGCCCTCTTTAGTGAAGATTGAGCTTTTTTCAAATGCCAGTCCCAGTCACGCATTACTCAATTGTTGCAAAACCAAGGACGAGGAGGAAGCGCTGCACAACCTGTGTGTAAGGTGGGAGAAGATCTGGAGGAGATACGCACCGGGATGGGGAAATGAAATCCAAAGCAAGCACATGTGAGGTGTTTGGGGGATTCTTATTAGAGGAGCAGCACCATTTTAGCAGCAATATTACCCATCAGAAGTCAAAGAAAGTTTGGCAGCTATGGCACCTCCTATGAGTCTTCTAAAAGCACCCAGGAAAGGGTTTCTCACACCTGAGGGACTGCGATGATACAGCAAAAACACAGAGATAAACAACCCCGAGGAGACGGAGCTATGGTAGGGTACAGGCATTGCCTTGCTCTCCCACCTCACCACCAGCACTAAGCAACCACCAAACGCACACCTCGGACCCCAAACCACTGCCCAGACAACCCCTTGCTCTGGATGTCTGCCTACCAAAAGGGAAACAGCAGCTGACAGCTCCTAAAGGGCCTTTCAAACAATCACATCAGAGGTCTTCAACAGCTCTGGCGAGGAAATGTTATCACCAGCCTAGTCTGCTTTTAATTACATGCATGTATCTCAGAAATGGAGGAAGGCATCCCATCAAAGGCAGGCAGCATCCCCTTACATACCTGATCTGTGCCTTTTCCAGAGCACTGGCATTAAGTAAGGTTGCTCTTGAATAATACAAAAAGTTGGAGCAACTGAGCAGGTTCGCTCAATGTGTTTTCAGCTAAAAGAGCTTTCCCCTCCCCACTCCTCCTGCTCTCAGAGCCAGTGCCAAGCCAAGGAGCAAAGAAATAACAAGCTTGAGGAGTAAGGGCTGGGGTGCACTGAGCCTGCAGTAAATAACCCCCATCAACCAGCCCCTGTGTCCCCAGGCACTCGACACCTCAGTCAGCAGACAGACCATGGGACCCAGGAGTGCTGCACTCAAGGGGTGGATGGAGGCTGCCTGGGATGACTAGACATTTTAGGGAGGAAAAAGGGAGGAAAACCTAACAAAACCTACCACAAAACCTCCAGAAAAGCCAAACTAAAAGCAAACCAGAGATGGCTTGGTGCCTGAGGTGGCTAAAAGAGCTGCATTCTGGCGACTGTGGAGCTTTTGCTCAGTGCTGCTGACAGGAGGGGAAAGGCTCCAGGAGCAAGGAGCAGCCATGTTCCCCCAGCAGGGCTGGGGGGAGGCTGCCTCCGGGCAGTGGGCACTCACCTGGTGGTTTCATGTAATATTGCTCAATATCAGACATGTCCGTGTGCAGGGCGCAATCGAGATAGTGGAGGATAACTTTTCTACTGAAGTAGTACCTCATGCCCATCAGAAAGATGGGCAAGCAGCAGGTCAGCAGGAAGGACTTGGTCACAACAAAGCATATTACTATGGAGATAAGGAAGAGAAATAAACGACACCTGTCAGAAAAGAGAATTTAGTGTTGATTTCGGAATACGAACTCATTAAAAATAAACTTAAAAAAAAAACAAAACAAAAACCAAACAAGCCAACAAAACCCCAAAACAGAACAAACAGACAACAACTGCACGTTGGCAGCAATTGGCCCTCTCGAGATGACCACACCGAGACAACCCCGGAGGAAGTTCATGGGGCTGCTTGGAGAGAGCCAGTGGAGAAGCCGCGGCAGAGCCCACCGATCTCCCCAGGAAAGGGGCTGGAGGGGCCAGGCACCCCCCTCAAGGACCTGCTTTGCTTTCCTGGGTGAAGGCAGAAGGCAAGCAGGGCGCAAAAGCCCCGCTGCAGGCACACGCCGCTCCGCAGCCACGCGTGTGGCACTGCGGCATCGCTGCTCCCATCACGGCGAGCAGCCGCTCCCGGGGGGGATACGCTGCCTGCCGCCCTGCTGCTGCTGGCATGGGGGGCTTCTACAGATGCCCCCCGAGGTGGCAGCTTCCCCTCAGCACGACCCCAGCCTCCCAGAGCAGGCCGACTGTCTGCTTGGGGAGGGGGCAATGACCCTTCTCCAGCACAGGGGCCCCCGTCCTCCTTTCTTGCTGGGGCAACCTGCTTGCATCCACCAGGGGCATGAGAAAGCAGCCCAGATCTCGCTCCAAGGGGTGGTGGGCACACAGCAGGGAAAGGGGACACGTATTACCGATAAGGTGGGCCTCACTCGGGTGCAATAATTTACAGCCGGGGGAGGGGGTTCGATATTATTTACACCGCGAAGGGGGCACCTTGCAGGTGCTGCTTGGAGCACGAAGCTCCAGTAGGTGACCCCCACCCCGGGCCGGCCCCGCTGCAAGGGTCACCCCTCCCTCTGGATAGCTTTGGGGGCGCTTAAAGGGAGGAAGGCTCCGCCGGCGGGCCCGGCCGTCTCCAGGCAACGCCGAAACGCAGCAGCACTCCCCCAAATCGCCGTGCTGCGCGGGGGCAGCGCTTCCCCTTCACCGCGACTCCCTCCGCACCTCCTCCCAGGCCCGCAGGAACAGAGGGACGGCTCCACCTTCCCCCCCTCCGCGTAACCTGCGCGGCAGACCCCGAACCCACACGGCATTCCTCTCCCTCAAAGCCGGCGCAGGGTCGCGCATCCACCACACACAGCCCCGGCGCTCCGGGCTCCCCCCGCCTGCCGCCGCCGCAGCGCTGCGGCTCCGCACCGCACCACGCTGTATGGAGCCCGGGGCGGCGCGGCCGCGGCTGCTCTCGCCTCTCCGACCATTTTGTGAAGACCCAGGGGACGCGGATGGGGGGGGTGAAGGGGAGGAGGAGAGCATCCCATCGTCCCCCCCGAAAAGAGAGCAGGTACTCACCCGCCAGCAGCCCGTAGAGCAGCTGGGTGCGGGGCTGCTGCCGCAGCCCCCTGAAGGCCGTGTTGGGGATCCGCTCCATGATCCCCTCGTAAAAGATGCGGCGCACAACCTCCTGCTCCGAGGGGTGGAACTCGCGGATATAGACATTGTCGCGCCTAGGATCCTCTTTTGGGGGGGTGAGGGGAGGCGGGGGGGGTGATGAAGGAGAACCCGCCAAAGACGGCCACATTTGGGAGGAGGAAACAATGATCGTGTCCTTT
>VWZI01024898.1:244597-267547 GCA_013396835.1 Psilopogon haemacephalus | reverse complement strand
GACCACCCCCACCCCACTCAATCCGCTTCCCTCCGCCGTCCCGGGCTGAAGAGCTGTGCTGAACCCCCACTTCCTGCGAGGTGCATCCCCCCCGAAAGCTTCATCCGTGCTTCGTCGTGGGCAGCGCAGCCGTGACTCCGTGCACACACACTTCACCTGTGTGTGTCCTTCCCCCGCAAGCTTCAGCTGTGCCTCTGCCTGCAAGGTGCAACCCCCCCCCCCCCCCCCCCGCCCCCCCGGAAAGCTTCATCTATGTCTCTTCCTCCTGCAAGGTGCACCCCCCTGCCAGTAGGCGCCCTGGCTCTCACTCCTCTCTGAATTACATCCCTGAACCACCCTGCAAGGTGCAACCCTGCACCCCTCTGCCAGCTCCATCCCGGCTCCCCTCCTGGCAGCCCGCAGGACTTGCTGTCCCCGAGGAGCTCACAGGGGACACTTCGGTCCTTCAGAGAAGACACAGCGAGCGACGGGATCTTTGCTTCAAGCTGAAGCTTGTTGATGTCACTGCATTGATTTAATTGTGGATACTTTGCTTCACTTTGCTATTAAAAATTGCTCAGGAATAAGAGGGATGGGAGAGGGGGAAGCATTAGATAAGGGCTTGGAAAGCTTCCCACCCAGAGGAGCGATGCCAGAACCCCACAAGCTTCTGCTGCATCGGGTGCCCCTGGTGAGGAGCTCCTTTTGGGCAGCTGTGGGGTCTAGCCATGGTCAGACGCTGCAGTACTGCCAGGCTGCTCGAAGGGGCAAGCACAGTGTGGACTTGCTAGCAGCAGGGTTCGCATTTCCAACCCACATCTTCTGCAGCTGCAGCTCCCAAAGCCTGCGACTGTCTGGAGAGCAAAACACAGGGTTAGAAAAGGTGGCACAGCATGGGTGTGATGGAGGTCTTGCTGCTTTGTCAATGGGTTAGCCAACAGAGCAACACAGAACGGTAGGGGTGGGAAGAGACCTCTGGAGAGCAAGTCCACCCCTCTGCCAAAGCTGTTTTGCTTTGGATGGGTCACACAGGAACACATCCGTGTGGGTCATGAAAGTCTCCAGAGAAGACTCCACAACCTCTCTGGGCAGCCTGCTCCAGTAAGTTTTTCCTCTTGCTTGCGAATGAAGCACAGCAAGGAGATCCTCCCCTCCATGGCATCCCTGTGTGCCCCTGACACATTTCACCTCAGCAAGGATCAGCTGGACTCTGCACTCAGGAGGTGCCTGGCAGCCCCAAATTCACCAGCAAAGTGTCTGTGGATGGGGAAAAATGAACACTCAAATAAATCAGGGTAGTGGCTGGCTTTGGATTCCAAAAGCTCGGGGCCAAAGATAGGAGGTTGCTGTTTCAAAAATGCCATTAAAATGCTGCTTAGTTTCCACACGCCCGAGTTAAGCAGGCAGCTATTTTGGTTTGATCCTTTCGAGTCAGATGTGTTGCTTATTGATGAAATAAGCACAGTAACACAAATCAACCCATTCCTTAAACAACCACCCCCCCACACCCCACCCCACTGCAGTTACATAACGGCCAGGGGAGCTCCCAGGTCCAGTCCCAGGCTACAGACCTGAGTGCTTGCAGAGAGTTCTCTTTAGAAAGGCAGTAAAAATCCTCATTTGCTATTTGTGCTGCTGTGTTTGAGCATCTCCTGAGCAGGAATGAGCAACCCCTACTCCCCCACCAAGGTGAGCAGGTACCATCACCCCCATCACAGTGAGGGACCTGAGGCACAGAGGGATGTGGTGATTTATGCACCATCATGCAGTGACTCGAAGGAGAAGACACAGGCACTGGACCAGATTTCCTGAGTCCCTGCTGGCTGTCTGAATGCCAAATTTTGCCTTTCTCGTTGCAAAGCCAAGATTGCTGCTTTCTCTGTAAACTGGGCTGGTGAGGAGGCTCTGGGGGTGTTGCTATGTGGTGAGGAGGAGGAGGTGGAGGGATGGCGATGGAGCAGGTGGCTGTGACTGAGCGAAGCAAATGTCAGTGGGAATTGAGGGCCTGGCTGAAATCAATTGCAGAAGTCAGTCAGGTTTGCAGAGGGCAGGTTTGGGCCCCTGGAATGAAAAGGACATTGTTAGCAGCCTGCTGGCACGGCAACTGCTCTGCCAGGAGCTCTCAGTCTTCAAGAACACAGTTGTCATCCCGAGTTGCAGAGGATTTTGCTCTTGGGCTTACTCCTGTTCCTCCAGGACCTGAGGGGAGATCTCCCACATGCCCTGACCGAGGGCTGAACCCCATGGATAGAGCTAATTTAATTAAGATAGACAGGTTAGAGCCGGAATTTTGTGCCAGGGAGCTCAGCAGGGTGTAAAGAAGGAGCTCCTATAGATGCTCCCTTGCTGGTATGGCTGGGAAAGAGCCCTGGGGTAAGCAGGGCAGATCGTGTGGCTCTGGGGGGTGGGGATGTTTGAATGTTTCAAGTGAGAACCATGCTTTGCCTTCAGCAGGGCTGCTTTAGGCTGACTTTGCTTTGGATTAGCACATCAAACCAGTAAGCCTCAGAAATGACATTACTCATCCTTCCCAAAACAGCAGCCCTCTTCTTGGGTGGGGAGAGCTGCTCCTGCTGACGGGTTGTAGGGAGCACCCAGCAGCTTCCCCTGCTGGGAAGCTCACACTCTGCTCTTGATCTGAAACTTGAGGGTTTTTGTCCAGCTCTGGGCTTTGAATGACTTGAAACATCTTCCAGCTAGATTTTGCTGCACCTCCTTGAAGTAATGAGAGCCATGTGACTGCGAGTGTGGTGGGATTGCAAGCTCTGAGCAAGTGGTTGGATTTGATGATCTCAAAGGTCTCTTCCAACCTCAACAGTTCTGTGATTCTATGATTCTAAATGGAGCAAAGCATTTGGGACGAGCAATTGCTCCTGCAGAGCACCTACGCTTAAGGAGCTGGGAACAGCAAGGCAGGTCCCCTGCAACCCTCCTTGGCCTGCTGCTCACTGTCTGCTGGGCAAGGAGAGACGTGCTGCTGTGCTCTTTCTTCTGTGAAAGCCTCAAGCAGCTACAAGCCATTGCTCATCAGGGGCTGTTATCAATCAGCCTCGGCAATTAACTGGTTGACAGCAGAAGCTGCCCCAGGTTATGCGAATGCAGTGGTTCCGGAACAGCTCATCCCAGCGGGATGAGGCTGTCTGGCTGGGATGGTTCCCACCCTGGCCTTTCCAAACTCTCCATCACTGAGCGAGTAAGAGAAGTGTCCAGGTTCAAAGCTTTTCTTCTGGACTACCTCCAGTTCTCCTCCAAGCAGGACCTTGGTCATTCGAATTGGATTTTGCACACTTGACCTGAGACACCCAGCACAGGCTGAGCTTCCCCAGTGCTGCCAGACGTCAGGCTCCAGCAGCCTCCCACCTCCTGCTCTGCTGGGCTGGGAGAAAGTAAAAGCCTCTCTGTCGGCTGCAGATGTGCATATGAATGTGAGGCATTTGCCTAATAAATATCTTCCTGAAGGGGGATTAATTAGCATCCCCAGATTTGCTCTCACTGCGCTCCCTCTGACGGCAGCAGCTTCTCTTAGGGCCATTTCTTTCCCAGTGGGAGCTGCTGGCCCCTTTCCCAACACAGAGACCCTCGAGGATTTGCTGAGGATTTGCAAATCCTTTGCTCAGGAGCTGTCACTGTAGTGGCACCCGTGCTGTGGGAGCAGTAACTGTGCACACATCCCAGTTGCCCCAGTCCTGCTGTAAGCTGCAGCCCATTGCAGCGGTGATCACAGAATCCTGGAATGGTTTGGGTTGGAAGGGACCTTCAAGCTCATCCAGTTCCAAACCCCTGCCGTGGGCAGGGACACCTTCCACTAGCCCAGCTTGCTCAAGGCCTCATCCAACCTGGCCTTGAGCACCTCCAGGGAGAGGATATCCACAACCTCCCTGGGCAACCTGTTCCATTGTCTCACCACCCTCACTGGAAAGAATTTCTTCCTAATCTCCAGTCTCAGTTTCCCCTCTTCCAGCTCAAAGCCATTCCCCTCATCCCATCACTACAAACCCTTAGCAAAAGTCTCTCCACAGCCTTCCTCTAGTCCCCCTTCAGGTATGCCAGAGCCTTCTCCTCTTCAGGCTGACCAGCCCCAACTCTCTCAGCGTGTCCCCATAGAGGAGGTTCTCCTCTAAGCATCTTTGTGTGGCCTCCTCTGGACCCACTCCAACAGTGCAATCCCCTTCTTGTGTTGGGGACCCCGGAGCTGATGCAGGCTTCCTCCTTCCACTGTTTCCCTGGTGCCATGAGTAATGAGTCACTACAAACCCCCTGTGTGCCCAATTATTTCCAACTTGTAGAACTCTACAGGAGGTGAGATCTGCTGTGGAGATTTGAATGATTCTATCTTCAGTTAAGGAGCAGTGTTTTGTGGTGAGGGGTGTGATGGCTTTGAGGAGACAACGCATCTTTTCCTCCTGCTGATGTTAGTGCTGCAAGCTTAGATATTTGGGGGTGGGGCAGATTTTACCAGAGATTTTTCACTTCATTCAGCTGCAGGAGACAGAGCTGAGCGTGCACAGCACGGAACAAGCACAGGAAGGACCTGGGCTGCCTCTGACCTGAGAGCACAAGAGCAGCTCTTACACAGGTGGGAGGAACACAGGTGGTGGGAGCTGGGAAATGCTCATTTCAGTGCAGGACTTTGCACTTTCTTTGTAAACTAGCAACAGTGCTGTGGAAAAATACCTGCCTCCACAGCCGGGTCCTTCTCTTGCTGCAAATAACCTCCAGCCACCCGAATTTTGGCTACCTGCTTGGGTCAGCAGGGTAAGGCTGCTACAAAATTTGCTGTATCATGAGCAGCTCTGTCAATGTGTATCCATCTTTCCTAGGGAAGGAGAGAAGAACATAAGGTTAATGGCTGTACCTTCGACCAGCAGCTCTTTTCCTGGCATTTCTAACAGCCACCAAAGTCTGGCTGTAGCCTTCTGATCTTCTAAGGAGGCTTGGACGAGCAGCATCTTATTTACCCCTCTGCACGGCAGGCGCCGCAGCCTGACAGCAGACAGAGGGAAAGGAGTTTGGAAAGGACCCAGGGGAGGTAAAAGGAGGAAAACAGGCAGAAAATTGCATCAGAGGCGAGGACAGTCTGTGGCGAGCAGAGGGAAATCAGATGTCAAACCAGCCACAGGTGGGGAAAAAAGAAATCCCTCCAAGTGCATCTGAACAAACGCCCCTGTCCAAGACGAGCTCTGCAATGATGAGGCAGGGAAAGACACAAGAAGGTTATTTGGGGACTTTCTGGCTGCGTCTGGGAGGTGGTTCTGCTGCTAAGCAAAAGCAAGTCACATTTTCAGGCCAGGCTGCCAGGCTGGGCAGTGCTGGCTCACAGGGGCCAGGCAGTGCCCCCAGTCCTTCCAACAGCCACCTCTGGTCGCCTCGGGGGATGCAATGTATAGATCACCTCCTGGAGGGGCTGGGCTCACGCCAGAGCTGATTTTACACTGCTTTTTACCAGCCTGCCGTTTTCCTCTCCTTGCACAACGCCTTTCAGCAAGGAGCCGGGGCCAGTTTTCAGGTATTTCCAGTTTTCCTGCTCAGCGATGCCTCCGGGCCCCGGGACGAGGGCTCCAGCTCCCCTTCCCCCTGCACATGGGGTGGGGGGAGCTGCTTGCTGGGGGTGCCCCAGAGACCTGGGCACCTACCGGAGAAGCCGAATCGACAGCAGACAGAGGTTGGACTTCGTCCTCTTGAGCGGGGCCACCGCAAGGCAGCGAAGGGCACTGTGATCCCGGGATGCCGAATTTGACGGAAGGATCTCCCCCTAAGCTGGGGCGGGGGGCTGCGAGCGGGGCTTGTGCTGCGCTCTGCGGTGAGCAGGAGACAGCAAAGGCACACAGACCTCCAGTGGTCCTCCCCAGTACTGCACTGCGCTGCCACTGCCGCCCCGGGGGCTCCTCACCCCTTCCCCCTCACCACTGCCAGTGGGCAAGCACAAAGTGAGGGTCCTGGAGAAAAGCAGAGAGATGCATGGAAGAGAGCCTCTTCTCCTGGTGGGATGAGAGGAGGTGGCCTCAGGTTGAGGTGTTTGCAGCCAGGCTGGATGAGGCTGTGCTAGGGTAGGGTGTTCCTGGGCATGGCAGGGGGGCTGGAACTAGATGATCCTTGTGGTCCCTTCCAACCCTGTCTGATTCTACGATTCTGTGTTCAAGGTCAGGCTCTGAGCCATCTGATCTAGTGGAGAATGTTCCTGCTGAGGGCAAGGGGGTTGGACTTGATGACCTTTGGTGGTCCCTTCCAACCCTGTCTGATTCTACGATTCTGTGTTCAAGGTCAGGCTCTGAGCAATCTGATCTAGTGGAGAATATTCCTGCTGAGGGCAGGGGGGTTGCATTCATTGACCTTTGGTGGTCTCTTCCAACCCTGACTGATTCTATGATCCTAAGTTGCGCTAGGGGAGGTTTAGGTTGGACATTCGAAGAAACTTCTCCCCTGAAAGGGTTCTCAAAGACTGCAAGAGGCTGCCCAGGGAGGAAGTGGAATCCCCGTGCCTGGAGGTGTTTCAAAGAGGCAGAGCTGTGGTGCTGAGGGCCATGGTTTAGCACCAGCCTTGGAAGAGTTAGAGCATGGTTGGGCTCAATGATCCTAAAGGGCTTTTCCAAGCCGACTGATTCTTTGATTCCTGCCTGCTTCAGTGCTTCAAGCATGAGGCTGGCTGAGGCTTCCGGCTGTGCTGTGCTGGTTTGAGGCTAATTGGAATGTTTTAATGAGAAAACAATTAGATTAGAGGCTGTGAACAGAAAACAATGGTGATGTCTACTGCACTCAGAGGTTTGCTGAGATGTATAAAAACAAGGACACAAGCATAGAGCTGGGGTCTGTGTTTCTCCCTTGCTTCTGCCATATTGACTGCTTCGAGCTGGATCTGTGTAACCCAACTGCTCATCTCCTTCTAGCCCTCCCCTTGCTGATCCTTCCAACTCCCCTTGCACGTAAGGCAGACTCTGGGATAAGAGAGGGGGGTGGAAAGAAGGTGGGAAGGTGGTTGGGAGCCCCTCCTGGGGACTCTGATTTCTGGGAGGGGTGTTGTGTTTCTGTATTGTGTCTATTTCTCTATATAGCTGTAAATGTTTGCCATCTGTTGTAAATATCTGCTTGTATGTTGTGCTCAGCTGTGAATACAAAGCTTCATTCCTTAACTTCCAGCTGGCTGAGTCTAGTCTGGGTGAATTCATTGCGTGTGTGGGGGCAGGTAATTCCCAAACCATCACATGTGCTTTGGGCCAGTTGCTGTGCTGCCCACAAAGTGAAGATGCCTTTTCCCAGGCTTAGTTTGACTTTTTGGGGTCCAGGGTCTGCAGCTTGAGCAGGGATGTGCTCACAGCCACGGCTCCCTGGAGACGCAGCTGAAGCTGCACAGTCCTGATGTGGGTCTGGAACCAGGCACAGAGCTCAGCCTGGCTGCTTCCAGCCCTCTCTGGGTGTTGCATCATGGGCCTTGAGTCCAAGTGAGACCATAATGGATTTAATTTCCTGAACCTCATGATGAAGGACCAACACTCAGGACTGCTTGCTGGAGCACACACTGAAGGGGCAGGAAGAGTCTGGCTCAGGGCTCATTGCCATGCGTCACCAGGACAAGCTCCACACAACCTACAGCCCACAGCAAAGGGCTTGGGATGGAAAGTGCACCTGCTCCTCCCCTCTCTCCCACTCTGAGACACACCTGGGCTGTCCTACACCATCCTCCCTCCTGGTGCTCACCTCCAGGCAGGCAGAGGGTTGAACTCATCAGCTTCATGTGACCTCGCCAAAGGCCTGCTAAGAGCCAGCTCCCCTCCACGTGCCTCTGTTGTAAATACCCTGTAAGAAATGGTTACTCATTTACAGGCAGTGCTCTACGTGCCAGCCTGCTGCTCCTGGGGGGCAGGAGGGGGAAAGGTAGCAAAATAAATCCCTGCTTTTTGGTGGTGATTTCCCAGGTTTGCCAATGACCAGGGAATTAGGGTTATGTGCTGTTTTTCACTCGTGACCTCTATCCACCACAGCCAAAAGCTCTTTCTCCCTACCATAGTTTGTTAGCCCCAGCCTCCTGCATTGCATGGCTTCTTCTGGTGGCCCTGGTGTCCACCACCTTCTTGTCATGCCCTCTGCAAGAGGCTGAATCACCTCAAAACCCAGGAGAAATACCTCAGAGCCCTCCTCCTGGGGAGGTGCCTTGTGTGGCTTTGACAAACAGGTTTGGTAAGGGGCAAATCAGGAGCAGTGCTGAATGCAAGAAAGGAGATCAGAGGATCTGAATTCAAGGCTTGCTGCCTAATTTCAGCATGACCAAGTGAGGGTTGAAGCCTGGGAAAGGAAACTTCTTTCCTGCTGTCCCCATCCACCCATCAGCAGTCCCTGGGGAAGTGCTGTTGGCTGCTTCAAGATTCCAAACTGAATTTCTGCAGCAGCAGTGGCAGGTTAGGTCTGGCAGTGGTTTCTTTGCCAGATGGCCAGCTGCTTGTCACTGCCAGGGTGCTGAGGGGCTGCAGCAGCTGGACCACAGTGCTGGGACAGTGTCATAAGCCATGAGGGTTCAAGCAGCCCTATGCTTCTGGGCCCCTGCACTCAGCTGTACCCCAT
This sequence comes from Psilopogon haemacephalus, assembly GCA_013396835.1. NCBI lineage: Eukaryota > Metazoa > Chordata > Aves > Piciformes > Megalaimidae > Psilopogon > Psilopogon haemacephalus. The sequence continues at coordinate 259,015 of VWZI01024898.1, read as the reverse complement.
GAACAGCACACCAAGGCTCGAGGCTCACTGCCCTGCCCAGAAACAAGGAGATTTTGCTGAGAGTTGGAGCCAGGACCAATCTGCAGCACTGAACCCAGCACCTTCCCCATCCTACTCCATCCCATCAGGCTCCCCAGAGAGGTTGTGGGGTCTCCATCTCTGGAGACTTTCAAGGGCTGTCTGGATGCGTTCCTCTGTGATCTGTGCTGGGTTGTCTGCTCCTGCCCTGGCAGGGGGGTTGGACTCGATGATCTCCTTGGGTCCCTTCCAACCCCTAAAGTCCTGTGATCCCACACCCACTCAGTTCCTGGTGTTCTCAGCGTGTGCTGGAGCGTCCAGCCTGGCAGGAGAGCTTTTGGAGGACCACAGGTGCCTGTGCTGCTGCTCACCTGCTGCAGCTCCTGACCGCCTGGTGCTATTTCCAGCACATCTCCAGACAACAGCTCACTCCCCTCGACCTGACTGGCTCTCCACCACGAGGAGCACACTCAGCAGTTTACCAGAGGGATTCTGATTCTTATTTTAGACTCCTACTTTAGTCTTATTCTTTTTTTTTTTTCTTTTTTTTTTTTTTAGATTTAAGCTAATCCCTTTCTACAGCTCTGGGAGCGAGGTGCTGCCAGTGCAGCATTTGCAGTGCCCACAGATAGGCTTAGCTGGCTTCACAGCCCTTTCCCCACCTCACCCCCATGCTGGCTTGAACTAATTGGAGGATTTTAATAAGAAATTAGACTGTAGGCTGAGAAAGGGAAACATTCCAGTGCCTCCTTCACTCATTTGTTTACTGAAGTGGTATAAAGTTAGAACCCAGACATAGGTAACTCAGAGCTGATTGATCTTTGCTTGCTGCTGCATCTCTCCCTCTCCCTTCTTAGCTGGATCTGTGTAACTTCACTAACTGCTGCTAACCCCCCATGCCAATCTACCTTGCATAACCTGGCATGTGAGATCAGATTGGGAAGTGGAGGGAAGGTGGAAGGGTGGTTGGGAACCCCTCTTGGGTACTCTGATCTCTGGGAGGGCTGTGGTGTTTCTGTATTACCTTTTACATTGTATATAGCTGTAAATGTCTGTAATATATTGGTAAATATCTGCTTGTGTATTGTGCTGGGCTGTAAATATAAAGCTTCATTCCTTAACTTCCAGCCAGCTGAGTCTAGCCTGGGTTATTTCAAAGTGTGTGGGGGGAGCAGGGAACTGCTGAACCACCACAACGCCCATGTGCCTCTTTTACTTTGGGCAATCCAACATGCTTTGAGCTAAGTAGGTGGGGGGTTTTTTTAGGGGGATGGGGTTGGGGGTGAGGGGGTTGGTGTTTCTACCTTTGAGCATCACCATCTTATTGATGACAGCAGAGGAGGTGAACTGGCAAGTCTGGGATTTCAGCATCCCTGGTCTGGGTTGGAAGCGGTGAAGTCCTAAGACAAATTCCAACTGGGGATTGAATGATAGAATCACAGAATCAGTCGGGGTTGGAAGGGACCACAAGCAAGTTCCAACCCCCCTGCCATGCCCAGGGACACCCTACCGTACATCAGGCTGCCCATAGCCTTAAACACTTCCAGGGATGTGGCTCCAACCACCTCCCTGGGCAACCCATTCCAGGCTCTCACCACTCTCCTGCTCAACAACTTCCTCCTCACATCCAGTCTGAATCTCCCCACCTCCAGCTTTGCTCCATTCCCCCTAGTCCTGTCACTCCCTAAGAGCCTAAAAAGTCCCTCCCCAGCTTTCTTGTAGCCCCCTGCTCTGTGGTCTGCTCCATCTGGAGCAAACAGCCCTTGCCAGGGTCATGTTTTGCTGTGAGATCTGCCCAGTATCAGCCACGTGCAGAGAGCTGGTCACCAGAAGATCTGTGTGCACCAGCTGTGGGTCATCTCAGTTTCAGTGGAAGGGAAGAGGGTGATAAGCTGTGGTCACCCGAGTCTCTTTTCAGTTGCTTCAGTACATCACCACCCTGCTAGGAGCAGCCCAGACTGCATCTGCTATTCCTGCAATGCCAGCTATGTGCCATCCTGACTCACTTTCTGTTGGATCCAGCTGTTCTGGCTCATGACCTTTCCAGCTGGTTCAGCACTCGGCTGCCAGGAGGTCACTGGATGCTGCTTTCACACAGGATCAGCATTTCCATCTATTCTGCTGGGCCGAGGAGGGATTTCATCCACCTGTTTTGAGCAGGAACACCTTGGAGGATCAGCTGGCCATTGCTCACCAACAGGAGGTCCGTGCCATGCCTGCAGGCTCCAGGGAGCACCGATAAATCAGTCTGGCCCTGGAGTTTCAGTCATCTGGGCAAACTGGGAAGCACAGCTCAGCACCTCACAGCCTGGCTCTGGGGAACCAAAGGGACACATTGCAGCAGGGCCAGCTCCTGACTTCAGCTTTGGTAGGTGGCAGGAGATGCTGCAGGGATGCATGTGCCACACTTTAACTGTGCTGTGGCAGCCCTGGTCCCAAGGGATCACAGGATGTCAGGGGTTGGAAAGAACCTAAAGAGATCATCGAGTCCAACCCCCCTGCCAGAGCAGGACCATCCAATCTAGCTCAGGTCACACAGGAACACATCCAGACAGGCCTTAAAAGAGTCCAGAGAAGGAGACTCCACAACATCTCTGGGGAACCTAGGCCAGTGCTCTGGGACCCTTACAGTAAAGAAGTTCTCCCTTGTGTTGAGCTGGAACCTCCTGTGCTGCAGCTTCCATCTGTTGCTTCTTGTCCTATTGCAGAAAGCAAGTGAGAAGAGCCTGTCCCTCCACTCCCTTCCTGACTCCCACCCCTCAGATATTTATAAACATTGATTAAATGCCCTTTCAGTCTTCTCTTCTGCAGACTAAGCAGCCCCAGGTCCCTCAGCCTCTCCTCATCAGGCAGTGCTGCAGTCCCCTCAGCATCCTCGTAGCCCTCCACTAGACACTCTCCCACAGATCCCTGTCCCTCTTCAACTGGGGAGCCCAAAACTGAATGCAGCACTCAAGATGAGATCTCAGTAGGGCAGAGTAGAGGGGGAGGAGAACCTCCCTTGATCTGCTGGACACATTCTTCTGAATGCACCCCAGGATCCCGTTGGCCTTCTTGCTCACCAGGGCACATTGAAGCACCATGGATGTTCTCCACCAGCACTCCCAGGGCTGCTCTCCAGCAGATCACCTCCCTGCCTGTGCTACTGCAGATTATTTTCCTTCCCAGGTGCAGGACTCTGCACTTGTCCTTGCTGAACCTCATTTGGTTCTTCTGTGCTCAGTTCTCAGATAGCACAGCCAGGGCTTGGGAAAGGGGAGAGGACAAGGCAGGCAGGGTGAGAGACTGACAGACAGGCAGGGTGAGGGACTGACAGACAGGAAGGGTGAGGCACTGAGCACTGCTTCCTGCCTGGCCGGTGCAGGTAGCTGCAGCAGAGAGCTGGGTAGCAAAGGGATCCCATACTCTGTTGGGATGCTGTGTTTTGTGGAGTGGCTTGTTCCTGTGGGCAGTGGGTCTCTCAGAGCAGCTTTATCTTGGAGTTTTGCCCATCTCTTTGCTCGTGTTCGTCCCCTAAACCAGAATGTCCTGTTGAGATGAGGCCAGAAGTTATCCAGATGTCCCTCACCAGGGGAGAAACTTAGTGTTCCTGAAGCATTCCAGGTCAAAGTTAGCCTCATCTGCCACTAAAACCTTTCCAAGGTGGGGAACCTGCAGCTTTCTGCACTGAGTTAATCTCCAGTTTCATTGCCTGCTGTTTACATCCTCTTTTAGTCACTCCTCACATCTAGCCTGAGTCACTTCTGCTGGGTATTACTCCAATTAGCTCTTGTTCCCCTGCCAGAGGCTGAGGGACAAGGACTGACCCCCTCCTGCTTTACAGCAGCTTTTCCATGTTGGAAGGTCATTATCTTATGGCACATTAGCCTCCTTTTGTGGACTAAACAAGGCTAATTCCTCCAACTTCAGCCACAAGGCCTTGTTTTGATTTTATTTGTCCTGCCATTTGGAGTTAATTTAGAGCCTAAAGCTTGGCTGGTGTGCCTGGATTAAGGCTGTGAGCAAAAGGTTCCTCTCCTCCTGGCTGCTGTTGTGCCAGCAGAATCACCCAAGCAGATGCAGCCACGGACTTGGTGCTGCCTTTGGTTGGAGCTGGTTGTGGTTGCAGCACCGTGGGGAAGCTGAGTCACTATGGCCCTTCCGAGGGAGCTTTCTAGCCAAGACTCAGCTGAGACTCTGAGGTTGCTCTCCCTTGCAACCACAGTGGTTTGCAGCATGTATCTGCCTTGGTCTGCAGTGGTACTGCCCTTGCTCAGCTCCTCCAGGAGGCTTTGCCTTGGCTCTAAACTTGCTTATGCTTTTGGCTGCTTCTGGTGCCATGGACAGGGTAGGAAGTGGAGCAGAACCTGTCCTGCAAGGCTCTTTGCTCACTGCAAAAGCCCAAGCTCCCGGAGCAAGGCAGCCCAGGCTGGTACCAGCCCAGACTGCTAGCCCAGTTTGCTGGAGGGGACATCCAGTCCATGCTTCTGTACCCTCACCTGCACCTCTGTGTTAGAGCAGGTCTCTGAGACCTGCTTTGGGCTGCTACAGTCCTGCACTGGTGTCCTTCTCCTGCATCAATTAAGTTACATATATGCAGGGAGAAGATGGAATTCTGCTGTCCTTGGGTTTTCCTCACAGAATTCCTTTCCTCTTTGTAGGTGGGAACTTGTGGGGCTGATGTGCTGTCATGGAAGGGTACCTGTGCCAGACATCCTGCACCTTCTGGGTGGGAGCTTGTGGGGCTGATGTGCTGTCATGGAAGGGTACCTGTGCCAGACATCCTGCACCTTCTGGGTGGGAGCTTGTGGGAGCTTGCACCTTCTGGGGAAGGGAGGACCAAAGAAAGAGCAAAGACAAGAGAGCACAGCCATACCATGGCGAGATGTGATTTCCCAGAATCACAGCATGGTGGGGGTTGAAAGGGACCTCTGGAGATCATCTAATCCAACTCCCCTGCTAAAGCAGGTTCTTCTAGATCAGATTGCACAGGAGCATGAGTAGGCAAGTTTTGAAAGTCTCCAGAGGAGACTCCACAACCTCTCTGTGCAGCCTGGTCCAGTGCTCTGGCACCGTTGCAGTAGAGAAGTTCCTCCTTATGTTCATGTGAAACCTCCTGGCTTCTGGTGTGTATCCTTATGGCTGGGTTTGCACTGAAGCCTGCTTGGGTCTCCAGTGCTGAGGATGAGTTTTGCTTTTGACAATCCTCTGCTGCCTCAGAGGCCTCAGAGGGGGAGGGGTCTGCATGCTGGCCAGGGACTTCCCTGGGTGGTGGAAGGCGTGAGGCTGGAGGGACACGCTGGGAACAGCACGTTTAGCTGGTTGTGCTATCTCAGCAGGGCTGAGTGTGGGGAGCAGCTGGCTCAGCCAGCAGAGGTGTGATAGCAAGATGCCAGATGAGAAGGACCAAACAGAGCACTCCTCATGTGCTTTGCCCTTCCAGCAGGTCAAACCAAAAACGACCCCAAGGCAGCCACTTAGGTGTAAGGCAAATGAGAGCCAGAGCCTTCCTTTCCAAAAGGCACCTGACCCCTCAGGAGAGGACCTGCTCGAAGGACCCAGCAACCCTGACCGTTTTGTGCCCAGCCCTGGTGCTCAGAGGCTTCCAGGAATCTTAACTGTAGCAGTAATGAACTCCACTTTTCCTACCAGAGGCAATCCCTGGTGGAAATCTCAGTTGTCAATCCTTGTAAAAATCATGCTGGGTACACACAGCTTCCTGCAGGGACCTCCACCTCCTCACCCCGTGGGGCAGGTGGCCATCGCTGGTGCTGCTCACCTCAAGGCACTTTGCAGACCTCTGCCTTTTCTAAGCCAGCCTTGGATCACTGTAAGAGGAAAGAGCAAGCTGTCAGCCTCCAACCCTCCTGCCAGAGCTTTGGGGCTGGGGTAAAAAATACCAGGACACTGGGCTGAATAAAGAGGTCTTACCTTAGGTGTCTGGTTTAAGAGCAGTGCTTAAAGCCAGGAGAGAGATGAGATCCACCCACCAGACCTGACTACCTCAGCAACGCTCTGCAGAAAGGCTGTGAACACAACCACAACCTCAGTCCCTCAGTAATATCCAGGCAGTGAAGAGCCTTCTCTTCAGGCAGATGAGGACAACGCAGTGTTGTTGCCTAAGCAGAGGTGAGTGATGCTATTTCATAGCCTGCCTGCTTTCCAGCTGCTCTGTAGAGGCAGGAATCTGCCTCAGGCTCCCTGCCACAGCCACTAGGGAGTGCCCACAGAGGACCCCAAGTGCTGCTGTGTTGGGCAAATAAATATGGACCATGCTGACTCTGCTTTGCAAAAAAAGAAGAAGCAGATCTAGACCAGGGTGCAGGTAGGCAGTGCCTGCTGGGGACGCTTCCCTCCAGACTGCAATATGTCATTGCTGGGGACTCCAGGATAACGGAATGGTTTGGAAGGGACCTTCAACATCACCTAGTTCCAAACCCCTGCCATGGCCAGGGATAACCCCTCCTAGAGCAGCTTGCTCAAGACCCCATCCACTCTGGTCTTGGAACCTCCCCATCTCTGGGCAAACCTGTGCCAGTTCCTCACCACTCTCATGGGGGAAAGATTTCTTCCTCATGTCTGATCTCACTCAAGCTTCTTGCCGTGTGAAGCTACCACCCCTTGTCCTGTCAACTTGTGAGAAGCATCTGGAGCTGGCTTGACTTGTTGCCTATTAACCCTGCTGTTTGGGTTAAACAAGCAGTTGCACAAGTGGGGCTGGGGTAACCCTCGCGTTAATCGTCCACATTAGAGCCTTCCCCCCAGAACAATGCCTGGCTCCAAAGAGCGAGCAGCCTGGGATGGATTTCTTTCCCTCTGCAACTTGTTAGGGGCATCAAAGGATAAGAATCATAAATCTGTCGTGAGCTGCACCGAGAAGCCACAACCGCAGGGAGCATTTTTTCAGCACTGCAAACCCGAAGGGAAGATTCCAGTGAGTGCAGCTGAAACGTTTCACTGCCACTTCCAGCAGGCAGGGATCATAGAATCAGGGAATCATAGAATGGTTTAGGTTGGAAGAGACCTCAAAGATCATCCAGTTCCAACCCCCCTGTGCCATAGGCAGGGACACCTCCCACTAGATCAGGTCGCTCAAGACCTCATCCAGCCTGACCTTGAACCTCTCCAGGCAGGGAGCAGCCACAACCTCCCTGGGCAACCTGTGCCAGTGTCTCCCCACCCTCACTGTGAAGAATTTCTTCCTAACATCCCGTTCAAATCTCACCTCCACCAATTTGAACCCATTCCCCCTCGTCCTGTCATTACAAGACCTTGTGAACAGTCCCTCCCCAGCCTTCCTGTAGGCTCCCTTCAGATACTGGAAGGTTACTATAAGGTCTCCTCGAAGCCTTCTCTTCTCCAGGCTGAAAAGGTGTCAGGGATGCCTGACACCACACACCAGCTGCAGAGCAAGCTGTGTTCATCAGTGTCAGGCATGGCCCAAGCTGCAGAGTGTCTTGAAGCCAACTTCCCCCCCCTCTTTTCTTTTCTTTTCTTTTCTCCCACCAGAGCACATTGTTTGTAGCTCATCTGATCGATTTTTTTTGTTTTTAATTTCCCCCATGAATCTCCTTAGCCCAGCAGCAATCCGACCCGCTCCAAACTGTGGCTGGGCCCTGACACATTTTATGAGCTCTGGAGGAATAAGTGTGGCATGTGGAGTGCTTGATGCCAGCCCAACTTGTGTTTCCCAGCTGTGGCTGCAGCTCCCCTGCAGCTCCGATGCTCTCCAGGAATCTCCCTGCTCCTTGCCCTCCTGCCGCGCTCCCCCGACAGGCTGTGGCTGAGGCTTCCTGCCTGTGCTGCTGCCTCCCAGCCCACCCAAGCTGTGCCAACCTGCCACTGTGACCAGCATGGAGTGGAGCTAAGCAGTGTCTACATCAGCCCACCTGCCTGCTCACCAGCATGGGGCCAGCACCTCCACCAGCCTGCTCCGACCGGGACAGCAAAACGAAGAGAAAGCTTAGAGTCACTAAATGGGTTTGCTTGGAAAATGCCTTTAGGATCATCCACTTCAACCATCCTCCAGCTCTACCCACTCTGGTGCTAAACCATGGTCCTCAGCACCACAGCTCTGCCTCGTTACAGGATCACAGGGATTGGAAGGGACCTACAACCCCATTGCCAGAGCAGGACCATGCAATCGAGCTCAGGTCACACAGGAACACATATAGACAGGTCTTAAAAAGGTCCAGAGAGAGACTCCTCAACATCTCTGGGGAACCTGTGCCAGTGCTCTGGGACCCTTACAGGAAAGAAGTTCTCCCTCGTGTTGAGCTGAAACCTCCTGTGCTGCAGCTTCCACCCATTCCTCTTTGTCCTATCCCAGGGAGCAGAGCCTGTCCTCTTCCTCCTGACCCGCAGCCCTCAGATATTTATAAACACTGATTAAATCCCCTCTCAGTCTTCTCTTCTCCAGACTAAGCAGCAAGGGAGCAGCACAGGCTGCGTGTGGCAGCTGGTGAGCGCCGGCACCAAAGCTGCAGCGACAGCAGCAGAGCAAGCCTCTGGCACAGACGGAAATCTCCTCGGTGCCCTGCTCTGCCCTGACACCGCTTGCTAAGGCTGCCCAAGCCTGCAGGAGCCCGGGGATGTGCCCTCCAGACCCTCCGTGGCGGGGTCAGGCAGCNNNCCGCCGCTGGCACCGCCGCAGCCCAGGGTCCCTCCGCGGCTTCCCCGGAGCCTCTCTCCGCCTGCTGAGAGGCTCCAGCACAGATGTTCCTGCGCACAGAGGAGATGTCAGCCTTTCTGGACATCTGCTCACCCGGCCCCTGTTGGGCTGCCTGACATTCCTAAACGATGGACAAATGTGCTACAAGCTGCGGACACCAGCACGGTGGCGACAGGGAGCGTGGCCCCGGAAAGCCGCAGCGCTGCTGCCCGACCCCGCGGGGGGACTCTGCCTGGCCACGTACCGAGTGCTGCCTGCCGCTGCTGTAGCACACAACCATAGAATGGTGAGGGCTGGAAGGGACCTCTCTGGAGATCATTGAGCCCAATCCCCCCTGCTGATGCAGGCAGACCCAGAGCGGGTGGCACAGGAATGCACCCAGGTGGGTTGGGAACATCACCAGAGATGGAGACTCCACAATCTCTCTGGGCAGCCTGCTCAAGGCATCCATCGCCCTCACAGCAAAGAGGTTTTTTTCTGGTGGAACCTTCTGTCTTCCAGTTCATGCCTTTGCCCCTTGTCCTGCCACAGGGCAGCTGTGAAAAGAGACTGGCCCCATCCTCTTGCCGAGCATTGAGCAGATCCCCTCTCAGGCCACTCCTGTCCAGGCTAAACAGCCCCAAGGCTCTCTCAGCCTTTCCTCATCAGACAGGTTCCCATCTCTCCATCCTCCTCGTAACCCCCACTGGAGTCTCTCCAGTAGTTCCCTGTCTTTCTTGAACTGGGGAGCTCAGAATTAGGCACAGTATTCCAGATGTGGTGTCACCACTGTCTCCCTTACAGATCCACCTCAGCTTACCAGACCCGCTGCAGAAAATGGGATTTCTTTTCCCCCCTCAGCCTGCAAATGCAGTTGGGATGTGAGCTGCCTGGGCTCACGAGTTTGGCTCCACCACTGGCATCAAGACATCATACAGAGCTGCAAAATGCAGGGAGCAGGATGGGGAAAGAAACCCAAAAACAGGGGGGAAAGGGGTGTTTGGGTTTAGAAGAGGAGTAGAAAGCCAGAAAAAAGACAATTCAGAAATGGGGAGAAATTAATGGGGGAAGAGGAAAGAGCAGGGGGGAAGAGGAAAGAGCAGGGGAGTGGGAAGAGAAAAGAGCAGGGGAGAAGAGGAAAGAGCAGGGGTGAGGGAAGAGGAAAGAGCAGGGGCGAGGGAAGAGGAAAGGGCAGGGAAGAGGAAGAGGAAAGGGCAGGGAAGAGGAAGAGGAAAGAGCAGGAAATGGAAGAAAAAAGGCTTAGCAAAGCCGAGGGCTCATTTATTGTGCAGCAGGTGCTTGCCTGCACCAGTTTAGCGTTCAGCTGGTTCCCTTGGTCCTCCCAGGCAGAGCGTCAGCATCCCTCCAGCTACAAACCACGTCTGTGCAAACAAAACCCACAGCAAACTGAGTCACCCTGAAAAGAAAGACAGGAGATTACATTACAGGCTAATTGGGCCGAGTTGCTTCCAGAGGCATGAAAGTTTCAGTGGGAGGCAATTTCTGCAGACCCTTCTCTTCCCTGTCTCCCCGAACCAGCCTCATCCCTGCTCTGCCAAAAGGCTCTGCTCTGTATTTCAGCAGCTTGGAAGTATCCATCACTGGGCAGGCCTCCAAAGGACTTCTGAACAGCGGGCTTTCATGGAGTGGTTTGGGTGGGAAGGGACCTTCAAAACATCTAGTTCCAACCTCTCTGCCACGGGCAGGGGACACCTTCCCCTAGACTACCTCACTTGGTGAATGAGCAGGTGGAATAAAACATAGAAAATTTAGGTAGCTATGTACTTTTGGACACCCTTTTGCAACAGCTTCAAAGTCTCAGTGACTTTTATCTTCTACTTGGGTGGAATAAGCTTTATTTTTCGGAAGCAAGATGGCACTTTTCACCTGGCAGCAAATCTGGGAGGGCAGCTTGTGCAAGACACCAAAGGCTTTCAGAGGAACTGCTCCCAGTATGCTGGTGGGTGCCCCAGTGTGGGAACACCATGTCTGGGCCCCTTTGGACCCCCAGCTTCATAGTACGCTGCTGCTATCAGGGACCTCCTGCCCTTCTAGAGAGGTGGGCTGAGGTAGTGTAGCTGGGCTTGTTTAATCTGGCAAAAGGGATTTAAAAGGGAAACTGAGCAGCTGCCCACAACTCCTTGATGGACTAATAAACACATTGGAGCCAAACTCTTCTCAGGAGAGCAGGGCAGTGTAAGGGAGGGATAATGGCCAGTCTGTGGCTGGACAGGACAGCAGGGAAAGCATAGACATAGTGTTGTCCATTGCTGTCAGGTTTGTTGTTTTGGCAACTTGCTGTGGCATTTACATAACATCACTGCTGCTTTGGCTCCTCAGCAAGACCTTTGGGGTAAAACCATCGACTCCTCCTCAGCAGGCTCTTGGCTCTCACCCAGGAACCACGCTGATGGTGTCTGCTTCCTGAGGAGGCAAAGCCATGAAGCAAGGCAGTTCCAAGGGCTGCCTGCTTTTCTGATACCTGCTTGAAAGGTTAAAGCCTCCTGAGCCCAGCTGCCTGGTTTGGTGGGACTGCCACAGATCCTGCCTGAAGCTGTTTGCTTGTCAGCTGCAGCCTTCTTGTCTATGAGCTGGGAATCGATTCCTCGGGGCCAGCATTTCTTCAGCCTCTGCACTAGAAAAAGAAAATACAGCAGAACCCTCCCAGAGGTTTTTGATGCACCTAAGGATTACAGGTAGCAAATGAAGGACTGCTGCTATCTTTCTCCTTTTGTTTTTAACTCAATCTGGGAATTTGTAGATTCATAGAATCAGTCAAGGTTGGAAGGGACCACAAGGATCAGCCAGTTCCAACTCCGCTGCCATGCTCAGGGACACCCTACCCTAGATCAGGCTGCCCATAGCCTTAAACACCTCCAGGGATGTGGCTCCAACCACCTCCTGGGCAACCCATTCCAGGCTCTCACCACTCTCATGCTCAACAACTTCCTCCTCACATCCAATCTGAATCTCCCCACCTCCAGCTTTGCTCCATTCCCCCTAGTCCTGTCACTCCCTGAGAGCCTCAAAAGTCCCTCCCCAGCTTTTCTTTGTAGCCCCCTTCAGATACCGGAAGACCACAAGAAGGTCACCTGGGAGCCTCCTCTTCTCCAGCCTGCACAGCCCCAACTCTTTCAGTCTGTCCTCACAGCAGAGGTGCTGCAGCCCTCTCAGCATCCTTGTGGCCCTTCTCTGGACATGCTCCAGCATCTCCACATCCCTCTTGTAATAGAGGCTCCGGAACTGGATGCAGTACTCCAGGTGGGCTCTCAGCAGAGCACAGCAGAGGGGGAGAATCACCTCCCTGGACCTGCTGGCCACGCGTCTCCTGATGCAGCCCAACCTCTGCTTGGCTTTCTGCGCTGCAAGTGTACACTGCTGCCTCACGTTGAGCTTCTCCTCCACCAGCACCCCCAAGTCCCTCTCCTCAGGGCTGCTCTCCAGCCAGTCCCTGCCCAGCCTGGATTTGTGCTTGGGATTGCCTCTACCCAGCTGCAGAACCTTCTGAGATTTCACCCTGTGCTCATGTTGCATTCATTGTATGGTGGCTGTGCTGCATAAACTGTCCATGTCCCAGCTATTCTGTCTGTAATTCTTATATCTATATAGCTCAGCTTGGAGTAGAGCATTAAAAAAAAAATAATAAATTTAAAAGCCAGTGTTGAAATTGTCCTTGCCTGCCCCAAGGGACTGCTTTCCAGAGGCACTTACAGCTGTTGTGTTTTCTTTACATAATCAGTAGTGCTGCTGGCTGAGTCCCCAGAGCAATGGGTGCAGGATGCAAGTGCAGGAAAGAGGCAGGGCTGTGGGGGGCGGAATTCAGCTGGAATCCCTTGAAAGGGTTAAGGAAACTGCAGAGCAGGGAGGACTCTGCCGGGCTCTCAAAAGGCTTTTGATAAAGCCCTGCACAAGAGGCTATTGAGAAACTTGGCAATCCAGGGGTGAAAGGTAAAGTCTTGTCATGGATTAAAAACTGGAGAAGAGATAAGGAGCACAGAAGAGGAACAAATGGTCGATTCTTAGGGTGGAAAGAGATTAATGGTGGGTAGCTGCAAAGCCAGGATTGCAGACTGGGGCTGGGTTGCCTCACCTCTGGCCAGCCAGGAGGTGAAAGGAACTGTGGGTTCCCAAATGCTCAGGGTAGCCAAGACCAGAGAGATTTAGGACAATCTCAAGGAAAATCTGACTTCAGAGGCCAGTTCTGCCAGGGATTAGGATCACTCAGCATTGTCCTGAGAGGCATGAAGAGAACAAAAAAGGCAAATTGGCAGGAGAGGCAAAGACTTGACAGAGACAGGCGAAGAGAGGCTAATGCGGAGAGGACAGAGCAGCCCCTCATTAGCCCTTTGTCATGGGCAGCATAATTAATGCACCAGAATGAAAAAAACTAAAATAGTGAAAGTGGAGAAAAGGAAAGTCCTGAGGGCATCACCTGGCTCTGCACTTGGGTTAATTGCATCACCACCTACATAAGCTGATGCACAGCTTCCAGCCTATGCAGCTGTATCTATATGGCAAGAGGTCTCCATCCTTCTGCTCCCAGAGTAATCACTGCCTGGGCTCAGGAGAGATGCTCACCAATTTCATTTTTTGTCACAGCAGAGATGTTAAGTCCCACGATCATCCTTGTACCTCTCTGTTGGAGTCTCTCCAGCAGGTCCCTGTCTCCTTCTCAGGAGACTTTCAAAACCCACCTGGATGTGTTCGTGGGTGGCCTTAGGTGACCCTGCTCTGGCAGGGAGGTTGCACTGGATGATGGGTTTAAACTGGAAGAGGGGAGATTTAAACAGGATGTTAGGAGGAAGTTCTTCACAGTGAGGGTGGTGAAACACTGGAACAGGTTGCCTGGGAAGGTTGTGGCTGCTCCCTCCCTGGAGGTGTTCAAGGCCAGGCTGGATGAGGTCTTGAGCGACCTGATCTAGTGGGAGGTGTCCCTGCCTATGGCACAGGGGGGTTGGAACTGGATGATCTTTGAGGTCTCTTCCAACCTAAACCATTCTATGATTCTATGATTCTATGGATTCCCTTGATGAGAGCAGGGCAAGTTAATTAGGTGTACAGTCAGGTAATTAGGTAAATGCAAAGAGGCAGAACCTGGGAGCTTCCTGGTTGTAAGAACTCACAGAGGCATTAGAACAGGCTGCCTAGGGAAGTCCTTGAGTCACCATGCCTGGAAGTGTTTAAGAGCCATATAGAAGTGCTGCTAAGGGATATGGCTTAGTGGTGAACGTGGTAGAGTAAGGTTAATGGTTGGCCTTGATGATTTTGAAGCTCTTCTCCAACCTAAGTGTTTCTATGATCTCCACAGGGCAGTGTCCAGTCTTTCTACAGTGGAGAATTGAGCAGCTGATGGGTAAAAAACACTGTCCTGCCAAGGCACCTTGAGCTGCCCCACTGAAGCTCACAGGGCTGGGCTTTCATTTGCTAGGGAAGCAACTCTTTACTGGAGTTAATACCACCTAAAGAGCCCCTTGAATACCATCCCAAAGCCTAAGCTTAGCTGTAGAAGGTGAAAAAGAAAATTATNTATTTCTACTTTGAGTGTATCTGTCCCTAACAGAGACCCCCTGGGCTTCTCCTGGCATAACAGAGCAGAGGAGAAAGAATTCCCAGCATGTGGGAAACGTCCTTGGTGTTCTTGTTCAAAATGTGATCGTGGTTTGAAGTGTACCAGCTCCAGAACTCTCACAACCTGAAAATTCTAGGAAATGGGCACTTCAGAAACAATGTGATGTGATGCTTGGAAATCAACTGTGCTCCTTGGCCCCGGA
>VWZI01024898.1:211434-238291 GCA_013396835.1 Psilopogon haemacephalus | reverse complement strand
GGGTGGTGGTGTCTGTCATGTTAAGTGTTGTCAAATCCAGATTAAAGGGGGACATTATCTTTTAATTCTCTGCACCAGGCATCGTTTCCGTTGTCCCAACCCGTCCAGCGTTTTGCAGGAGGCTTAGAGAAACAGGAGTGCCAGAGTGAGCCTGTGGATGCTGTTACCAATATCTCTGACTCAGTTAAGTTTAGGATCCTGCCAGTGACTCAGCCTTGCAATAGATGAAAGGTACCTTCTGAGCTGGGGACACGCTGGGGCCTGAATGGGGCTGCAGCCAAAGCAGCACAGACAGCAGGTTGATGGAGGGGATTCTCCTCCTCTGCTGAGTCCCCACCTGGAGTCCTGTGCTCATCTCTGGGGCCCCTAGGACAAGAAGGACGTGGAATTGTTGGAGCAGATCCAGAGGCAGCCACAAAGATGATCAAAGGGCTGGAGCATCTGGGACCCTCAGGTCAAGAAGGACCTCAGGGAACTGCTTGGAAGGGTCCAGCACAGAGCCACAAAAGTGCTAAAGGCAGTGGAACATCTCCCTGCTGGGGAGATGCTGAGGGAGCTGGAGCTGCTCTGCTTGGAGCAGAGGAGCCTGAGGGCTGCCCTCGTTCATCTTTACAAAGATGTGCAGGGCAGTGTCAGGAGGATGGAGCCAGGCTCTGCTCACTGAAGTCCAGTGACAGGACAAAGAGCAAGGTGGGGGCAAGCTGCAGCAGAGGAGGTTCCACAGGAACACGAGTTAAAAATTTTTCACTGTGAGGGTGCCAGAGCCCTGGAAGAGGCTGCCCAGAGAGGTTGTGGAGTCTCCTTCTCTGGAGACATTCAAAATCTGCCTGGATGCATTCCAGTATGAGCTAATCTAGGCGATCCTGCCCTGGCAGGGAGGTTGGTCTAGATGATCTTTAAAGGTCCCTTCCAACCCCTAACATTCTGTGATTCTGTGACTGACCCTTCAGCCTTCCCCTGCTGAGGTGAAGGTAGGTCTCTGCAGCACACAGAAGACTGAAACCTGCGCTGAAAACGGTTGGGAAAACATCCATAGGAATTCAGAGGAGCTGCTGGCAGACCTGTTTTGGGAAGCACAGTGGTATTTAGGGTAAGCCATTAAGAAGTCATTGCTGAAGAGGCACAGGTGATGACAAACAAACCCACAGACTGAAAGACCTTTCCCAACAATTAGCCTGTGAGGCACATGGTGTCCTTGCAGCACAACATGGACTGCTTTAAGGCTACCCAAAAAAAGGGTAAATTGCCCAATTATGCTGTGCAGCTACTTCTCACCCACCTGGGTGGCTTGCCCCAGGCTCTTCTCATCTCTCAGGTCCTGTCCTTAGTAGCATTGCAGCTTCTGGATCTCCTGATGGAGTTGTAGGCTGCTGAGACCTCCTTGCTGCTTCTTCAAGTCTTTCAGAGGCAAGCAGGAGCCAACTGGCTGGGGTATGAGGCTGTGTCACTGCACGCAGGGCAAGAAATTAAAGGCTTTCAAAAACAGCACTTTCCTTCTTTTCTATTCCTTTGACATATTGTCCAGAGGGAAAAGACAGGGAGAGATTTGGATGAAATGTTGGAGAAGCGTTAAGAAGCTGTCAGAGCAATGCTGTCATGTGTTAATTAATGCAAGGAGGGGAGGGGGGGGGGAGAGAAGATGATGATCCTGAAATTACACAAATAGCCCTATCTCAGGTTAGCAGCAATTGGCTGGAGTTTAAATCACTCACCAGAATTAATTCAGCACTGTGTCCAAATGCCTTGAAAATGATCTGGGTGCAATTCATCTTGGAGCAATTGAGGCCTCAGCAGCAGTTGGTGTGAATTAGCTTATTCCACTGGCTGCAGTATCAAGCCAGTGCCACCACACAACGGGAAACAGTAATCAAAGGACTCATTTCAACCACTCAGCAGCTCAGAAGAGGAAAGGCTGCCTCCACCCTGGGGGGTGTTCGAGGCCGGGTGGGATGAGCCCTTCAGCAGCCAAGTCTGGGTGAGAGGTGTCCCTGCCCATGGTGGGGAGCGAGGAGTAGATGAATCTCAGCCATACTACGAATCTGTGATTCTATGATATCATAGAATCATAGAATGGTTTAGGTTGGAAGGGATCTCAAAGATCAGCCAGTTCCAACCCCCCTGTGCCATGTGCAGGGACACCTTCCGCTAGATCAGGTCACGCAAGGACTCATCCAACCTGGCCATGAACACCTCCAGGGAGGGAGCAGCCACAACCTCCCTGGGCAACCTGTGCCAGTGTCTCACCGCCCTCACTGCAAACAACTTCCTCCTAACATCTAGTTTCAATCTCCCCTCTGCCAGTAGAAACCCATTCCCCCTCGTCCTGTCATTACAAGACCTTGTGAACAGTCCCTCCCCAGCCCTCCTGTAGCCCCCTTCAGATACTGGCAGGCTACTATAAGGTCTCCTCGAAGCCTTCTCTTCTCCAGACTGAACAGCCCCAACTCTCTCAGCCTGTCCTCATAGCAGAGCTGCTCCAGCCCTCTGATCATCTTTGTGGCCCTCCTCTGGACTGGCTCCAACAGTTCCATGTCCTTCTTGTGTTGGGGGCTCCAGAACTGCACACAGTACTGCAGGTGGGGTCTGAGGAGAGCGGAGGATACCTGGCAACATCAACCATCACTGCATCAGAAGTAGGAAACCTTCAAGTGACACCCTAAAGTGTCAGGCTGGCAGCAGGGTGTTTAGGAGTATAAAGACCTTTACAGCAGATCTAACATCAGTCTGCACCACAGAGAACGTGGGGAAATGCTGGCCCCAGATGTGTGGCTTTTTTTCAGGCTCAATTCGTAGACAGTGAGCTCTTAAACCATGGGGTGTTGAAGGAGCTTAAAGAGCCAAAAGCTGCTAGGAATGAAAGGTGCATATCCCAGGAGAAGGGAAGGAATTTGAGGAGAAAAGAGCTGAGTTGCTAACAAAAAATTACACTGCCTCCTCGTTATGTCATCTCTGTGCCTCAGAAAGAGCTGATCCTAAGGCAGGACCAGTGAGGCTTTCTCCAGTGCCAGCTGCATTGGTTGAAGCTAATCAAACCCAGAAGTTTAGTTGGATGCAGATGACAGAATGGGGACGAGTCAGTGTCTGGATTCACTGAAGGGAAATTGTCTCTAATCTACTAGAGAGAATTTTTCATTTTTGTTTTTGGGTAATAGATTGCCAGCAGAGTGGATGTGACTTTCTTGGACTTTCACGAAGTATAGGACAAAGTCCTTCACAGGAGGCAATCTGGGGAACAAATGCTCTAATAAATGAGGCCAAATATTGTCACGGACTAGAGACTGGCTAAGAGAAAACAACGTAAAGGGTCAGTTGCAGCAGGGCAAAGGATGAACACGAAGCTTCTCCTGCCACGTCCTGCAGGATCAAATTCTCTCACCAGGACTGGTTGCTTAATGAGGAATTAAAGAACCGACAGAAGTGTGAGATGCTTTGGAAGTGCTGCAGGCACTTCCTCACAAAGGGCACACCCCAGCTGTCAGAGTTTCCATCTCCTGCTGGGTGGGGTTTGGGAATGCTCCACACAGATTAGTGCTGCTGAGCACTTGCAGGGTGATGGGCCCATCTCATTGTATCAGTCACAAACATCCAATAAACCTTAGATGTCTCAGTTAGATACTTACCCTGCCTGTGCTCCCTCTCTAGCCACTGGAGCCTCCACACAGGGACTTATTTCACCTGATTTGTCTCCTGCTAGTTTAGATGCTTGTTAACAACAGTTAATCTAGGAAGAAACGGGTCCAAAATACATCTACAGTAGGTTTTACTACTTGGTCTTTTAGTTTGCTCTCCCCCATCTAATCATTAAGCCACTGCTGCAGCTCACATGAAAAAAAAAAGCTCTCCAGAGATCCCCTGGCTCATCCCCTGCTGCCAAGACAGAGCTTGTCCTCAAATCATAGCTCTGCCACCACCAAAAAAAAAAATATATCTCTGCAGTGTGATTTCAAAGAGGGCTTGGAAGAGGCTGTCCACAATTCTCTGTTAAAGAAATATCTTCCAGCTGGCTGGTGTGGCTTTGAACCTCAGCCACAACTGCATGCTCCTGCCTGAAATGAGCAGCAGCCTCCCCTACCTGGCTTGTGCCGTGGTTGTTGCTCCAACATCTCTTCACCTCGCAGTCCTTTGGCTGGCACACAATTTTCTGAGTCACTGGCAGTTGTGCTTCTTGCCCTTGCACGGTGATTATCATTTCTCAGATCATCAGTAGTCCTTCCTTTCCTGCTGCCTCTCTGGCTTAAAATAGCCAGTGGAGCTCTGCACCCTGCAGAGAGGATGACTTTGCTCCTAAGCTATCTCCATGGCACGCAGGTGAAGAAACACAGCAGTGGGTGTCTAAAGAAGAGTGCTCACCATAATCTTCTCAGGTTGCTCTATCTCTGGTCACGTTATTGTGGTGTAGAAGCAAGTGTGCTCCTCATTGATACATAGCAAGCTTTGACCAACCTGCTTAAGAACAACCATGATGCTCTGGCCTTAGCATCTCCTGGGCAGTGGTTTGGACTGATGCCTTCCTTGAGCTCAGCTCCAGAGTCGGCAGGCTAAGGGACCAGGGGGGAAAGAGACTGAGGGGAGACCTTCTGGCTCTCTACAACTCCCTGAAAGGAGGTTGGAGCCAGGTGGGGTTGGTCTGTTCTCCATGCTTACTAGTGATAAGAGGAGAGGAAATGGCCTCAGGTTGCCCCAGGGGAGGTTTAGGTTGAATATTAGAAGAAGCTTCTTGCCTGGAAGGGTTCTCAAAGGCTGCCCAGGGAGGTGGTTGAATCCCCATGCCTGGAGGGGTTTCAAAGAGGCAGAGCTGTGGTGCTCTGCCATGGTTTAGCATCAGCCTTGATAGAATTAGAGAATGGTTGGACAGGATGATCTGAAAGGGCTTTTCCATCCAAAACAAGTCTGTGATTCCATGACTCAGAGTGTCTGTACAAATTAAGCAGTGGTTGAAATGAGTTGTTTGGCCTTCCTTAAGCTTGCACAGAAGAACACCATAAAGGAGAATTAGAAGATTTTAACCACTAGAAAAATGTAAAGAAATCCATCTTGTGCCTGGGAGTATAAACTGCACAGGCAGGAAGATCTGAGCAGCTATTCCCTGAGCTCTTCACAGAGTAGCATTTCTCCTTACCCTAACTCCCCAGTACTTCTCAGTCCAACCCTCTGTAACATTTGCCTTGATAGAGGTAGAGAATGGTTGGACAGGATGATCTGAAAGGGCTTTTCCATCCAAAACAAGTCTGTGACTCCATGACTCAGAGTTTCTGTACAAATTAAGCAGAGCTGTTTAGCCTTGCTTAAGCTTGCAGAGAAGAACACCAAAAAGGAGAACTTTGTGAGCATCCTTGTGGATCTGCTTTCCAGCTCTCTGAATAATCTTGGCAGACAAAAGGCAAACTCAGAAGCTCAAAGGTCAGGTAAGCAAGGTGGAAGCAAAACAGAAGATTTTGTCCACTAGAAAAATGTAAAGAAACCCAACTTGTGCCTGGGAGTTTAAACTGCACAGGCAGGAAGATCTGAGTAGCTATTCCCTAAGCTCTTCACAGTACTTCCTAACTCCCCAGTACTTCCCAGTGCAACCCTCTGTAGCATTTTGCCCTTTCTGTTGTGGTTGCTGAAATGCTGATTCCTTTTAGACAGGCTGCAGGTCGCTTTTGCATTGAGTTAAAACTCTCACCACATTCTGCTCCTGCAGGCCAGCAAATGCATTTGGAGTGCTTGAAAGTTCATCACCAGAACTATTTTCAGAAGGGCTCTGCAAAGAATATGCATTAAAATACACCTCCCACCCAGCATTCTGTGCAAACAAACAGCCTGGAACAGAGACCCTCCCTTGTAAAGCTGTTGTGAGGGGGAGGGAAACTAATAAATAGATATGCAGACAGATCTGATAGAGGAAAAAGGGAGTGTCTGAGTATCTGGGAAGTGCAGCCTTGCTCCCAAGCACAAGGCTGGGAGATGGATGCCCACCCTGCCACAGATGTCCCTCCTGGCTGCAGACAAATTGCTTGCAGCGTATTTTTAATACTGCCTGCCATCTCTGGGTGACATTTTCTGAAGACTGACACTTCCCCTTGGCTCCAGAGGCACCACTGCTGCCTTTAATCCTGACAACCCCAGGCCAAGGCTGTGTCAGCTTTGCTTGTAGTGCTCTGGAAGCTCAGGCTGCAGAGCTTCAGCCTCCTGCTCAGCACTGCCCACGTGGCCCAGGCAGCTCTGCCAGGGGCTCCAGACATGCTCCTGCTTTGGCTGGCTGGACCTGTCAGAACAGATCTGTTGGTTCTACCCCATGTGCAAGCAGCCTGATCCACCTGACGGTGCTGGGTGCCAGGGCCCAGCACCCCAGCACTGCACCTCCCCAGCTCCTGCCCTGCCCACAGCAGGGGCTGCAGAGTGCTCTGTATGGGGAGCAGTGGCAGCAGCAGGGCAGGGACTGTCCCTCTGCACTCAGCAGAGCTGGAAGCAGAGCTGTGTGGCTGCCAAGCTCTCAGGTCTCTCCACAGGGCACTGCCAGGCTGGCTTTGGACACCTCAAGCCCTCTCAGCACCCCCATTCTCCCTGGAGACACTGCTCCTCTGGCAGCTCCAGGTGCTGTGCTGCACCTCTGATTCTTCTGATGCTGCTTTGCACGCTTCCACAGCCTGCTCTGGCTGCCAAAGCTCTCTAACTCCTCTGCTGGCAGAGCACTGCTGCCTCTCCCCACCGAAGTTCATGAACTGTGCTGCACACATTGCACTCTTTTGGCATTTCCTGGCCAATTTGCTCCCTCCAGGCCTGTTTTTGTTGGCTCTTGGCTCTGTGTCTCTCACCTGCTGCCAGGCGGACACACATGCTGTGAGTTTAAGAGCAGCAAAGCCCTGAGAAAGGAAGGACTGTCCCTGGCCCCAGCTGTGCTGCCCAGCACCCAGGGCTGGAGGTGGCAGTGCTGGGTCTCCCTGGAGTATTCTCTTCTCCAGGCTGGACAATCCCAACTCCAAGGTGTGTTTTTATGTAGGTCAAACCAGTCCAAGCCAGTCTCAGAGGAAAGCAGCTCTTCCTTCTTTCTCATCTTTCAGTCCTCCACTGCCTGCCTCTGCCTGCTTGATGGGGGTCGAGACCACCACCAGGTGCTCCTCAGGGCTATACATGCCTCCTATCCTCAAAAAGTGCCTTCTGAGATCTATCTCCAGGCCTGTTTTTTTATCAGAGACAAAGCCAGAGTCATCTCCCAGCACTGGGCAAACAAGTGCCCTCCACTTCTGGAAGGCAGCAGCAGGTCTCAGCCTTTCCTGAGCTGCCACCCTGGGATTCAGTGTCTGTGAGTCAGAGTGAGTGAGACACAGGACCAAGGTCTGAGGGATGTGACGGGTGATGCCACTGACCCAGTCTAAGTCCTGCCTTCTAGTACTTTGTCATTTAGCTTTTCCAGCTGCCTTTTTACTCAGTAAGTTTGGGGCCAATCATCAGCACACTAGGACCTCAGGACTCTTGCTACATCTCTGCTTCTGTGGAATTGTAGGAAAATTGGACCTCCAGAGACTGGTGAAGGCAAACAGGAGCTATTTATGCACAAAAAAAAAGCCCCCACACACAACCCCCAAGTATGATGATGGAAGGGAAACACCACTCAGCAGCTGAGCATGGCATTTGGGAAGTTCCCTCTCAGGCAATGAAAAACTGTTGGGATCTCCCCATCAGAAGCTTTCCCTCTTTGAAACTCCTTGCAAGGTGCTCCAAGAGGAGGTATTGCACTTGGAAAGGCTCCCTGTAAGATGAACATCCCCCTTCTGGAAAGTCATTCACTACCAAGTGGTGAGGAACTTTGTGCTTGAGCATCCTTGTGGGCGGACTTCTGCCTTCCAGCTCTCTGAATAATCTTGGCAGACAAAAGGCAAACTCAGAAGCTCAAAGGTCAGGCAAGAAAGGTGGAAGCAAATCTGGGTGCTTTGCAGTGATGCTCCTACTTTAGCTGTGTATACGAAGAGGGCAGCCAGCCTGTAGCACAGCACATGTGCCCTGGCTGGCTGTTAGAGCACTAACTGGAGCTCTCTGTGCTTGTGGCTGGAGACCATCAGACAAGATGAGTATGCAAAGGTAGCACAGGTCCAAGGGCAGAGGCCTGGGGGCTCAGAGCCTGCGGGCAGGACTCCAGGTGCTGGCACAAAGCAGTTATCCTGGGACAAATCAAGCTCTGCCATCTGCCATGCAGAGCTGCAGAGCTGAGCTGGAGGACAAGAGAGGAAGAGACCAGAAGGACTTTCTTCTGCAGGCCCCAGGGAGCTCACTTAAGCTGCAGAAAACCTTTGAAGTTTGTAGTTTTTTTTTTTTCCTAGGATGTCTGAAAAAGGAGAAAGAATCTTTGAGGGTTGCAGGAGGAACAGGAGGAAGCACTGGGACCAGCCTCTTGGAGTTACACTCCTGAGAAAGAGCTCATCAAGGGGCATGGCCTCTTCACTGGGGTCAGTGCCCCCTGGAAGAGGGACCACAGCAGCCCCTTGTCTGAAAACAAACATTTGAGGGCAGCTCTCTTGCAGAGATGTACTTTGCTGCTCTACCAAGCAGCCTTTCTAGGGGAAGCTCTGTTCCTGTGGGCATAATGATCCTTTCTGTGCTGAAAGGTTACAACAGCTGCCAAGCACAGCAAAGTGCCAGCAAGATGACTTGCCTGCCACCCTAGGTATGTCTGCATGAAGGCTTCTGAGACTAAAAAGGAAAAGCAAAGCCCTACCAATGCTGCCAGACATGTCTGGACTTGATCTGTTCTGATATGGGCACAGCAGCCTTGCTCAGAGCAAGGTTACTGCAGGGGCTGGGCTTGGTGTGATTGCTGTGCAAGAGGAGAGGCTCTGCTGGAGCCAAGCGCTGAGTGACTGTGACATCTCTGCATCCTGCATGGGTCATACAATCACAGAATGCTTTAGGTTGGAAGGGACCTCAAAGCTCAGCCAGTTCCAACCCCCCTGTGCCATAGGCAGGGACACCTCCCACTAGATCAGGTCACTCAAGGACTCATCCAGCCTGGCCTTCAACACCTCCAGGGAGGGAGCAGCCACAACCTCCCTGGGCAACCTGTGCCAGTGTCTCACCATCCTCACTGCAAACAACTTCCTCCTAACATCCAGTCTCAATCTCCCCTCTGCCAGTAGAAACCCATTCTTCCCCATCCTGTCATGGCAAGACCTTGTGAATAGTCTCTCCCCAACCTTCCTGTAGTCCCCTTCAGATACTGGAAGGCTACTCCAAGGTCTCCTGGAAGCCTTCTCTTCTCCAGGCTGCACAGCCCCAACTCCCTCAGCCTGTCCCCATAGCAGAGCTGCTGCAGCCCTCTCAGCATCTTGGTGGCCTCCTCTGGACTGGCTCCAACACTTCCATGTCCTGCTTGTTCTAGGAGCTCCAGAACTGCACACAGTGCTGCAGGTGGGGTGTGAGGAGAGCAGAGCAAAGGGGCAGAATCCCCTCTCTTGCCCTGATGCCCACAGCTGCTCTTGCTGCAGCCCAGCACACAGTTGCTGTCTGGGCTGCACTCACACTGCAGCCTCATGTTGAGTTTTTCATCACTCCAGACCCCCAGGTCCTGTTCCTCAGGGCTGCTCTCAGCCATTCCTCACCCAGCCTGGAGCTGTGCTTGGCTCTGCATCCCTTGTGCTACCCCGGGCTGTCCCTGGCCGTGAGCCTGGGCCCAAAAGCCTCCCCTTCTGTGCTTAGTCCTCTATTAGGATACAAGTGTCTGAGAGCTGTGCCCATGTGCTTCCCCGCTGTATGGGATTAGCTACACTGATATAAAACAGCTTTATACCAGGGTAATTTTCTCCCTTCTGCCTTTGAAGGCAGTTAAAGCAATAGGCTTCTGTGCATGGGCAAGGCTTGACATCCTTTTCATGCTTGGAAGGTTTTATTCACAGCTATAAAGGACAAATATTTTATCTTTTTCTTTCTTTTTTTTTTTTTTTTTCCCATGTCCTTTGTTTAAATGAAAGCCTGAGTCGCAGAGAAGAATCTCAGTAGCTCCAGAACTGGGCTGTGCATGGGGACCTGAGGAACAGAAGCTTTTCATGTTATGGATCAGCCAAGAATGATAGGAGAGGAATCTTTTTTCTCATTAAAATTGGTTTGTCTTCTCCCCATGGCTGGCAGTTGGCTGTGCATGGCATTTTTTTGACTCACAAGCTGATAGCAGAAACTAACTGGATATTAGGAAGAAGTTCTTCCCAGAGAGAGTGATTGGCATTGGAATGGGCTGCCCAAGGAGCTGGTGGAGTCACCATCCCTGGAGGTGTTCAAGAAAGGACTGGATGGAGAACTTAGTGCCATTGTCTAGGGCTGGGTGCTGGATTGGACTGGATGTGCTTGGAGGTCTCTTCCAACCTGACCTATTCTATCCTATTCCATTGGGCACAGGCCAAAGGCACATCACAGCCTCCCCCCAGCCACTCCACTCTTCCCAGCACAGCCATTAATCCTGTACCCAGATGTGGACCCAGCACTAAGGCAGCCACAGATCTGGTTGGAACCAACCTAGCTGAGGGCTTAGACCCTCCACAGCTGGCAGTGGAGTTGGCAGCTGCAGCTGGTGGGGTTGTGATGTCTTTCACCACTGACAGTTGTTCTGCCCATCAGTTTGGATCAATTCCTTCCCCTTTGCATCCTGAGAATCTGCAGGGTCCCTGCTGGCTGCTGCTGTTTGGCTCTCAGACCTTGTCTGGCTGCAGGAATGCAGGCAAGAAACAATCTTTTTAATTAACTGGACTTAAAGTGTGCTTCTGATTTCTCGTGATGAGAAAATTGAATTTTGCTCTGGTGACCTTTCAGAGAGCCAGGCTGCGTGAAGCCAGAGCAGATCAGAAAAGCAGGGCTGGATGTTTGTTAAAAATGAGCAAGGCTGGCAAGGAGCTCTTGAACAGGGAGGACTAGAAGGAGCACTGCTGGGGCTGCCAGCTCAGGCAAGCTCAGCAGAGAAAATGTGCCCCTCACTACCCCTATAATGGAGCTGAAATCAGTAAATGATGACCAGCAGCAGTAGTGGAAAGGGAAAGCCAGAAGCAGCAGCAAGAAGAACATGTCCAGCAGACCTGGCTAGGGAAGGAATTGTTCATACTCAGGCCAGGTTTGAACTGACCCACCAGGTCCAGATGGGCCAGTAAAACCAGAGAGCTTGGCAGCTTCTTGAGAACTTCACCAGACAATGATGCTACAAAATCACAGAAGACCATTCAAAAGGGACAACCACTGAAGAGCAGCAACTGGGACAGCCCAGCACTAAGAGAATGTGCTGCCACAGGCACCCAAGAACCTTCTGAAAGCCTGCTGATGTATTGGGTGAAAGTTCAGACTACAGTGGACACGCTAAATATAGAGGGAAGAAAAAGATGAGATGTTCCTAGAGCAAGGTAGGTAGCTAAGCAACTAACCTACAAAGTACCAAGCACAATTCCCCTCATCACTCCTCCAAGAACTGAAATGAACTGTTCCAGTTGATATAAATCCTGAGTCACTGACCACAGTCCCTGGGGAAAAGGAGAGATGGAAAGAGAAAATATCCACTAGCAAATCTTTTGTGTAAGTACACCAAACCCATACTACAGAATGATTCCAGCAAGGGGGGAAAAAAACCCATGGCACAGGCAAGAAAAGAAATAAAGAGGTGAACTCTAAAATGACTTGGGTAAAAGCCCAGGTGAATAGAGTCTCAAGTCACATAACCATGCTCCAGAAGAGACAAGGAAAGGGCTACAAAAGCACTTTCATCAAACCAGATCAATCTGTTCCCTCAGGAGATTACTTTAAATGCTCTGTTTGGTTTGTTGTGGGAAGGGAGGGAAAGTTCTGAGAGATAAGTGCAAGTTTTCCGTATTTCTTCAGACTCTGAACCACCTCCTTCCAAAGGCAGCTTTTATCATGGTTTTTAGCATGTGCCTTCCCTCCAGAGCTCCTCTTCCTCAAAGCACTGCTTGCAGTTCACTGTGTCTCAGTGTCTCATGTGAACCCCCAGCCTGACTTTTTGCCCCTAGGAGTGGGGAGAGCAAGCACAAGGGAAGGCTGAATTACCATCTTTGGAGGCTAGGACCATAGAATCATAGAGTGGTTTGGGTTGGAAGGGACCCTCCAAAGCTCACCTAGTCCAACCCACCCTGCTGTCAGCAGGGACATCCTGCACTACATCAGGTTGCTCAGAGCCTTGTCTAGCCTGACCTTGAGTATCTCCAGGGATGGGGCCTCAGCTACCTCCCTGGGCAACCTGTTCCAGTGTTCCATTACCCTCATGGTGCAGAACTTGCTCCTCACATCCAATCTCAATCTGCTCTTCTCTCATCTCAAAGCATTGCCCCTTGTCCTGTCACTGCAGGCCTTTGCAAGCAGTCCCTCTGCAGCTTTCTTGTAGCCCCTTTCAGGTACTGGAAGGCAGTTCTAAGGTCTCACTGCAGCCTTCTCTTCTCCAGACTGAACAAACCCCATCTCCCTCAGCCTGTCCTTGTAGCAGAGGTGTTCCGCCCCCCTGAGCATCTTTGTGGCCTCCTCTGGACCTGCTCCATCAAGTCTATGTCCTCCCGGTGCAGAGGGCTCCAGAGCTGGAGGCAGTACTCCAGGGGAGGTCTCAGCAGAGCAAAGTAAAACCTGACAGCAGCCTCAGCGGAGAGCACAGACAACATCTCCTGCACTGACTAAATGTGACACTGGCTGGAAGTGTCTTGCAAAAAGCTGCTGCTCTAAGCAGGTTTAAGCTCTGACTTGCTCTGCTGCTGCACAGCCCTGCAGGAAGGGAGCTCTGCAGGCTAAGCAAGCTGGTTTCAGGTGATGTGAGCCGGGTGAGCTGCACTCCAACCTGCTGCAAGGGAAGCTTTGCATGCCTCCAAACTGGCAAAAGTCCTGCTGCATCCCAACAGGTACTTAAACCAGGGCCATTAGCTCAAAGGAACAGCCCAGGGAAGGGGAATTCCCAAAGGCAACATGCCCGAGCTCTGCATTTCCTCATCCACATGCTGACAGCTTTGCCTTCGGTTAACATTTTACAGGAAAGCCAAAATCCAGACGTAGGAATCCTCCGACCAAACCACAAAGCCCCAGAGGAGGTGAAAGATAACATCCTTAGCTACATCCAACCCTCCAGGCATCACCCCCCGCTCTGGAATTTAATATTTCACAGAGAAGTCAGCAATCTCTTTTGCAAGGATCCATAAAACATCTTTGCTCCTGTCCTGCTGCCAGCGGTGGGGATTTGTTAGCAAATTGTGTCCATTAGCTCCGGGTAATGTAAATAAGGACCTGCACATGCCTGAGGGCAGGAAAGGAACAGGATCAGACTGGTAGCTGCTGCCAGCTGCTGTAATTCTGAGGGCTTTGCTTCAGCTGTGCAGTTGACATTTCTCTCAGGGAAGGAGACACCTACATTTAGGTGTCTACAGGTGTGTGCTGAAGTTTCCATTTCAGCCCAGGGAGATGCAATTGATGCTGACAGAGAGCTGAAAGGGGCTCGCAGCTCCGCTCAGCATATGGAGCACAGCTTCACTGATGTACCCCTGCATGCCTAAATCAAGTCCAACCTTCTTCCAGGCTCAGATCCTGTTCCATAGTGTGAGCACTATCAGAACAACCCTGCTGGGACAGCTCTGTGCCCTCTCATTGGCATGGTTAGTGCCTCCCCTACACAAGGCAGGGGCATAAATCCCACACAGAATCATTTTGGTTGGAAAAGTCCTTTATGAGTCCAACCATGCTCTAACTCTGCCAAGGCTGGGGCTAAACCATGTCCCTCAGCATCACATCTCTGCCTCGTTGAAACACCTCCAGGGATGGGGATTCCATCGCCTCCTCTGACAGACTGTTCCAGTCTCTGGGATACCTTTCAGGGAAGAAGTTTCTTCACATGTAAGGGAAGGTGGTGTCCCTTGTCTGGACCAGGAGCTGCCATCTACCCATCCTGTTTTCTCTCTCTCCAGATATTCATATCAATGACTTAGCCTCTCCTGCCAAGGCTGGATGAGGCTCTGGCCAGCCTAATCTAGAGTAGGTTGTCCCTGCCTATGGCAGGGGAGTTGGAATTAGATGATCCTTGTGGTCCCTTCCAACCCTGACTGATTCTATTATTCTAAGTGTCACAACCTCCTGGCTGTGGAATTATTTCTTTGCTCTTCTCTGCAGAGCTAGCTGAAAGCTGAGTGCCTGGGAAGATGTTTTTTGTTTGGTTGGTTGTTTTTTTCCTAACAGCAACTCCATGAGTGAGGTAAATCTTATCTTTAGTTGGAGCCAGTAAAGTATTAAATAAAAACTCCCACCTGATTTGCCCTGTTACTTAAGCCACATTCAATGATAGCAATCCTCTGCTGGGCTTATCAGCACCAACGTGCTGGCAGAGTGACTTTCTGCCTCGTTGTTGTCACCAGAAGAGAGATCTTTTCTTGTTCCAAGGAGCTGCAGCACTTGCTAGAGGCTTGCAGGGCTCCGAGTTTCACTTTTCTCACTTTGCTTGTTTACCTTTTAGCCTTCAGCTGGTCTGGTGCTCCTTGAAGGTACCAGTTAGATTCGCCTCTTTCTCTCTGAGGTTATGCCTCTTGTATAAGAGACATTTGAAGACGGAGCTTTTTTTTTTTCCTCTAAATGAGTGGGGCTTTGTGCCATTGCCTGTTCGGCTTTTTTTTTTTTTTCCCTTCCCTTTCGATGGCACAATGACAGCATTGCCCCGAGGTGCCTGCTCCGTTCAGGCTCCCTGCCTGTGCAGCGGCAGCAGTGAGCGGGATTACTGCTCCATCTCATCACCATCAAAGCTGCTTTTCTTGCTGTGATGAGCACCAACTTGAGCAAGCAACAGAAGGGTCAGGCAAGCAGCGATAGTTAGTGGTGGGATAACTGCTCCCTGGCTTAAAGTCACCGTTCCTTCAGGCTTCTGGGTCAGCAAGAGCGAAGAAGAGGAAGAAGCTGTGTATAAAGCAGCCCTGAATGTGGCCAATCTCAGAGCAGTTGTGCAGAAAAATACACGGGAAGAGATTTTTGGAATGAAAGATGTAGGATCCATAAGCGTCCACAAGCCTTCCCATCATGACTAAAAAAAAACCAAAACAAAGCAAACAAATAAAAAAATAAACCAAACCAAAAGCAAGAGCAAAAAAAAAAGAGCTGTATAAAGCAGCCCTGAATGTTTCCAATCTCAGAGCAGTTGTGCAGGAAAAATACACGGGGAGAGATTTTGGGATGAAAGATGTGGGATCCACAGACCTTCGCATCATGACTGAAAAAAAAAACAAGCCCAAAAGCAAGAGCAAAAGAATTGCTGCGTAAAGCAGCCCTGAATGTGGCCAATCTCAGAGCAGTTGTGCAGGAAAAATACATGGGGAGAGATTTTTTGGGATGAAATATATGGGATCCACAAACCTTCCCATCATGACTGGAAAAAAAAACAAGCCCAAAAGCAAGAGCAAAAGAATTGCTGCGTAAAGCAGCCCTGAATGTGGCCAATCTCAGAGCAGTTGTGCAGGAAAAATACATGGGGAGAGATTTTTTGGGATGAAATATATGGGATCCACAAACCTTCCCATCATGACTAAAAAAAAAAACAAAACAAAGCAAACAAACTAAAAAAAAACAAAACCAAAAGCAAGTGAAAAAAAAAAAAAAAGAGCTGTGTAAAGCAGCCCTGAATGTTTTCAATCTCAGAGCAGTTGTGCAGGAAAAATACATGGGGAAAGATTTTTTGGGGATGAAAGATGTGGGATCCACAAACCTTCCCATCATGACTGAAAAAAAAAAACCAAGCCCAAAAGCAAGAGCAAAAAAAAGAGCTGTGTAAAGCAGCCCTGAATGTGGCCAATCTCAGAGCAGTTGTGCAGGAAAAATACACGGGGAGAGATGTTTTGGGATGAAAGATGTGGGATCCACAAACATTCCCATGGTGAATGCAAAGAGAAATAAGGTGCAGGTATGCAAACACCTGCTGCATCCTCAGCTACAGCTGCTGCGCACATCCATGTCAGCTGAGCAATCATCCAGATACTTGCTCAGACTGTACAACTGCTGGAGAAGAAGCAGCTGCTTAGAGGAGCCTCCTGTGAAGTAGCTGTGGCATTATTAATGCCTTGTTTGCTTTTTTTTTTTTTTTTTTAATCACTAAGAGTTGTGAAAATGCAGAAGCTGGGATCTGGGAAGCAAAACGTTTCCCAGAATCGTTTCAGTTACAAAAGCCCTTTAAGACCATCCAGTCCAAGCATTCTCAAATTCTGATTCAGGCAGAAGCAATTCCAATACTAGGTTGAAGGGACTTGGTTTGGAATATATTTGATTGAAGTGGGGGGAAATGGGAGGAATTAATACACCAGCAGTGCTAGCAAACAAGGAAGTCCCTGAATAAATCTTTTGAGGCAGAGGGCTTTAGGCTGACAGAAGTTCAGCTGAAAACATCATATCTCATTTCCACTGAAGTATTTTGCATTTAAGACTTTTGGCTCGTCCAAGGTGCGCTGAAGCCAGCAAAAACACTTCCACCTTTTTCCACGTGTTTTAAGGTCAGGATCTTTCCAAAGGGTGCTGTACAACAGATGCAACAGACGTGTTTCTGGCTTTGCAGAGACTCTAGCTAGCAAGGGAAAACAGGCAGGAGAGCTGAGGAGTTTGGTGATGTTATTAGCAACAGGTGACAGACTGCGTGCTCATTCTTTTTCATTCTCAATCGTATTGGCTCCTTGTTCAATTCCCATGAAATTCAACAGGGCCAAGTGTAAGGTCCTGCACCTGGGTTGGTGTAATCCCAAGCACAGCTCCAGGCTGGGTGGCAAATGGCTGAGAGCAGCCCTGAGGAACAGGACCTGGGGGTCTGGAGTGATGAAAAGCTCAACATGAGGCTGCAGTGTGAGTGCAGCCCAGACAGCAACTGTGTGCTGGGCTGCAGCAAGAGCAGCTGTGGGCAGCAGGGCAAGGGAGAGGATTCTGCCCCTTTGCTCTGCTCTCCTCACACCACACCTGCAGCACTGTCTGCAGCTCTGCAGCCCCCAACACAAGCAGGACATGGAAGTGTTGGAGCCAGTCCAGAGGAGGCCACTAAGATGCTGAGAGGGCTGCAGCAGCTCTGCTATGAGGACAGGCTGAGAGAGTTGGGACTGTTCAGCCTGGAAGGCTTCCAGGAGTAGCCTTCCAGGAGGGCTGAAGAGGGACTATTCACAAGGTCTTGTCATGACAGGATGAGGAGGAATGGGTTTAAACTGGCAGAGAGGAGATTGAAACTGGATGTTAGGAGGAAGTTGTTTGCAGTGAAGGCGGTGAGACACTGGCACAGGTTGCCCAGGGAGGTTGTGGCTGCTCCCTCCCTGGAGGTGTTGAAGGCCAGGTTGGATGAGTCCTTGAGTGACCTGATCTAGTGGGAGGTGTCCCTGCCTGTGGCACATGGGGGTTGGAACTGGCTGAGCTTTGAGGTCCCTTCCAACCTAAAGCATTCTGTGATTCTATGCCACTGTTTGTAGCACTCCTCTGTTGTCTCTGGTCCTGCTCTCTGGCTGTGAGCTCCTTCAAAGCAAGGACTGCCTTTCTGCTTGGGTTCTGTACAGCCCCTGGTGCATGTGGCCTAAGGGGTCCTGACCAAAATGCTGCATAAATAACCAGTCAATAAATAATGACAATGTCTCTTGTAAACACTGCAAGCAAGAGTGCCAGACTGTGCACAGATTTTGGCTGCTCCAACAGTCCCCAAAGTCCAATTCCCTGCCCTTCTGGGCTGCACAGTGCCAAAGGACTCCACGACTTTGTCCCAGCCCTTGTTAAAATGCTGGTGGGAAGTGCTGAGCCTGCCTCTCTCCTCTTAGTGACAAGGGTACAGCCAAAGGCACTCAGCAGGGTTCAAAAGATCCTGGAGTCCCTTCCAGGATATGGCCCTGGTGCATTGCAACTGTGTGGTGGTCAAGAAGGACAAGCCTGTTACCACACCTTGGGAACTGAACTACCTCCATGGTAAGAGAAGTGGGGGTGGTACATCTGATGCCATGAGGCAGCTCATCCTGAGAGCTGGTGGCTCTCCTGCCTTGCACAGGTTTTGTGGGCAGGGCAAACAACTGTCCTCCTGGCATCATCTGCAGCTAATTCATCAAAAAGCAGTCAGCTTTGCATCACTGGCTCCCTGTCCTCTTTCTGATGGCATGCTGCCATTCTAGTTAGGTATCCTGGCATCTTGTCCTGGAGCATCCAGCAAAGCTCTTCCCAGGAGCTGCCCGTATGCTCCTGGCTCTCAAGCACGCTGTTGCCTGGACAACTGTCACTGACCCCAAGGCACCAGCGCCCAGGCACAGAGACAAATGAGGCTGTGCCACATGGAGATCACCTTCCATGCCTCCCACACCAAAGGTCCCAACTGCTAATTGAAAGCAGCTCAAAAGGGAGAGGAGCCAGCAGGCTTCAGAACTCAGAAAGGTATGAAGCAAAGGCTTTGGATGCCATCAGGAGAAGGTGACTCAGTGGCCCAGTCCCCAGGACTCTCACTAGCAATGACCACTGCAGTCTAGAGACAAGGCTGACTGTTAGGAGTAATTAAGCTGTGCAGTGGCTGTGACATTACAAACTCACTGTGAGGTTGCTACCAGCAGGTCTTTGGGGATGGGGATGCCATTGCGGGCAAAATCCCACCAGAAAGGCCCTGGGAACAGCCTGGAGGGTGGGGAATTATCCCCTGAGCTGAGTGGATGATGCTCTGCCCTGCCGGCAGAGCCCATGGGTGCCGGCAGGGTGACAGCGCCGGCAGCCGCCACCAGGGGGCAGTGGCTCCCAGCGGTCCCCGGGCCAGCAGCAGCCTGTGGCTGTTCTCCTCCAGTTATCCCCAGCACTGATGTGCCAGAGGGACTGGGAGAGGCAGAGGGGCACCCGGCCACGGAAAGGACATGCTTGTCCCTAACCACCCGACTCAGGGGCACTGGGCACCACTGGGAGCACTTCCCAGCCTGGAGTTCCTATACAGCGCCATCTAGGACTGAGGGCAGATCTTTACACCCCAAACTGGGTTGTGATTTTCTCTCTATTTAAAGAAGAAAACTCGATGAGGCAGGTTTGATTCTTGCTCATCTCTCTTTCAGATCCTCAATGGAACATAGCAGCAGGGTGTTTCTTTGGAAACAGGAATTGCCCTTTCTGCTGTTAATTATGGAAACTCGCTCTGCTCTGCTCTTCTCTGACCCAATCTGGAGTCCTGTGTCCAGCCCAGGAGCCCCCAACATGAAAAGGACATGGAACTGTTAGAGCAGGTCATGAAGATGCTCAGGGAGCTGGAGCATCTCTGCTCTGAAAACAGCCTGAGAGAGTTGGGATTGTTCAGCCTGAAGAAGAGAAGGCTCCAGGAGACCTTTGTGAAGCCTTCCAGCACCTGAAGTGGGCTATAGGAGAGCTGGGGAGAGACTTTTCACAAAGGCATGGAGTGATGAGGAGTGATGGCTTCAAACTGGAAGAAGCCAGACTGAAATGAGACATGAGCAAGAAATTTTTCTCCATGAGGGTGGTGAGGTACTGGAGCAGGTTGCCCAGAGGAGTTGTGGAGGCTCCCAGCCTGGCAGTGTTCAGAGGCAGGTTGGATGGGGCCTTGAGCAAGCTGCTCTAGTAGGAGATGTCCCTGCCCATGGCAGGAGGTTGTAATTAGATGATCCTGAAAGTCCCTTCCAACCCAAACCATTCTGTGATTCTGTGACCATCTGTCGTTGTCCAGTCCCTTTTAAAGGTCAGTGGCAGTGCTAAAGCACTGGGAATGTTTTTTTCTTCCCAAAGGTGGGAAGGAGGGGAGGGAAGTCACATGCAGCAGTTGCAGGCTGCCTGCACTATGTGGGGAAGGCAGAGAGTGTGTCAGAAGAGCAGAGACTTCAAAATGGATATTAATGCCTAAATCACAAGGTGGCACTGAACCTCTGAGATATAGGAGGAGGAGGCAGTGGAAAGAGCAAAAACCCACCAGATGATGCTTGGATTTTGTTTTGTTTCTGCTGATATTGTACTTGAGCTGGGAAGTGCAGGAGACTCTGATAGTCTGTGGGCTCTGGGGAAGAGGGATGCTCACAGCTGCTGCTCCATCTGCAGCACGCACAGCCTCGGGTTAAGGCCCCCAGAGCTGCAGCCACACAGACACAGCAGTGACTTTGTGGATTCAGACTATGAGGCCTCTCTCTGCTTTCGTTTTTGGCTGCAAAAAGGGGAAAACAGCAGAGGCTGCCTGCTGCAAGCAGGAAAATGTTGACAGAGAACACAGGGACAGGGGCCACGCAGATACCTGCAAAGGGCAACCCACAGAGCAGGTTATCACCAGGGGGTTGATTTGTCTGTCAGCAGTCAGGTAAGTGGAAGTGTTCTTGGTCTGACAAAATCCACCTTGTGCAGAGGGTGAGTGCTAAGAGACAGGCAGCTCTTCGGTTCTCTCAGATGGCATCAAACCCCTCCATATTTTCCTTGCAGAAAACACCCAGATTCACTCTTCAAAAGCTGCTTGTCACCTGCTGCCAGGTTTGCCCATCACAGCAGTCTCTGCAATGTGACAGACATCCTGACCCAGAGATGGAAACACAACCAAACCCACGTAGCTATTTGTTCCCATGGCCACAGCAGCTCTCGGACTCAGAGGGGTGGCAGCCAGATCACCTCTCACCACCAACTCTCTATTGCTTCTCAAAACACCCAGAGAATACTTTTGGATGGAACAATTGGGAAGAGCCATGGAAACAACCTCTCATAGTTACAAGTTAGGAGCAATCTTCCTATGTAAAAGCTGAGGTGTGTATGGGGGGAAGGGTCAAAGGGTACCAACCTCTGCCATAGGGTGGGGTCAGCAAATCTTATCACCTATCAAATGCTGGAAACTACTTTTTCCTTCCACACCAGGCCACCACACCCTTGCTGGAGTCCACTCCTTCCTATATCTCAGCAAGCTGCAAAGTGAAAATCAAACCAGCCCTGCTTCTGCTGGGCACTGAAAAGCAAAAGAGCAGCTTTGTGAGGGAAAGACCCTCAGCAGCAGCTGAAGAGATTCAGCATCAGTACCTATCTCCATGCAGCAGAGCAGGAGTCCCAGGAAGACCATCTCAGCTGCATCCCTGCCACGGGAATGGCAAGTCTCAGTGGGTGCAAGGGGATCACCAGGGGGCTGAGTAGAAGCAATTGGCAGCACACTGCGGGGTTGCACAAGCTGAGCTGTTTAAGGAAATAAAAAAAAAAAAAGCAGGCTGTGCCAAAAGCCAGCCATTGTCTCCTCTGGACACTCGCCCACTCTGCAGGCACTCAACTGCTTCTCTCAGCTTTCAGCCTGGACTTAGCATTTCCCCAGTCCCGGAGATGGCCCTGTCTGGATTCGTGTGACAAGCAGTATAGATACAAAGCCCTCCTTCTCCACAGGCACCTAGCTGGAATTCTGCTTTTCTTGCCCAAACACCATCTCCTGCCTGGCTTGAAGGGACTTGGCCCGTCAGCGCATCTCCACTTTCTCTGGAGCATCATCAGAGATTTCAAGACCTACATTAGCCCAGCAGTCGGCAAGCTTCCAGTCCCCCTAAATATTTTCCTAAGCACTCAGCTCCCCGAGGGAAGAGATGTAAGAAGAAATTGGCACGCTAAAAACTCCTCCTATTTGTGCTGCCCCTGGCAGAGGGCTGGCTGTGGACCTTTTTTTTTTTTCCATTTGAAAACGGCAGGTCTCCAGCAGCATTTTGACGTTTGAGTGCCTTCCTGCTTGCAGTTGACAGTGCCTGAAATGAGAGAAAAATCAATTCCTCTGGTGCCCAGCTGGGTGCCAAAGAGAGCTGGCATCTCTTTGTGTCGCTATTTTACCCTTGCCTCATGGCACTCCCTGTCCTTGGGGTTTCAAATCCCTCCCTCCTTTTCCGCAGCGTGTGGCAGAGCGTTGCCCATCCCCACTGCAGTGAAGAGGAGATTTTTCCTGGCACCCTCCCTTCTGGTATAATAAACTGGGAATTTGCAGAAGTTTCCTAAACTGAACACACAGCACCAGTAAATAAAGCTGCCTGACTTTGCAGCAGATGTCCCAGACTGGAGCCCAGAGACACTACGGTCAAGACCCCATGAGGAGGAAGATCTTCACCATGAGAGTGGTGAGAGCCTGGCATGGGTTGCCCAGGGAGGTGGTTGAGGCCAGGCTGGATGAGGCTCTGGCCAGCCTGATCGAGGGCAGGGAGTCCCTGCCTATGGCAGGGGGGTTGGAACCAGATGATCCTTGTAGTCCCTTCCAACCCTGACTGATTCTATAGGTGCAAGACGCCCAGAAGGGCAAGTGTGCCCAGAGCAAGTGGCCCCCAGTTCTGGGAGGCAGAAGAGGTTGCTTTGCTCCTTTCTCCTGCCTTTCCTTTTGGTTTGTGCCCACCACAACCTTTGTCAAAGAAGCTGAAGTGATACTGGAGATGCTGGAGCTCAGCGTTTGGTCCAGCACAGGGCACCTCTGGGAGGGAGGTGGAAGATGTGGTGACTCTTATGCTGAGTCTGCAGTTCTGTCATTTTCCTGCAAACCCAACCCAAGTGATCTGAACCATATAGAAGTCAGCTTCCCTCCCCTGGCATAAAGCCATAGGACTCATTTCATCCCCGAGTGCTCCAGTGGGGATGGAGCTGTGCACACAAGGGAGAAAGCATCAAGGGCAGCAGCATGGCCACAACAAACAACGCATATAGAGAACTCCACCTATGGATTTCTCTCCACCAGAGTCTGGCCAGATAGAGGCACTTTAATGAGATGACTGCTCCAGGGAATTCCCAACCTGCTATCACACACCAGTAGACACTTCAGCATCCCCACCACTTCTGAAAGAGAACAAAGGTAAGCGAATGGCTGAGGTCATTTGGGAATCTCTGCTTCCAGATCTTTCTTTGCGTGCAAAAGGACCAGTTTCTGCTCTCTCCACAGGACTTTAACCCTCACCACAAGAAGGGAGAACTGCCAACAGACCCAAACTTCGTGCCCTGACTGATCACAGAACCCACCAAAACACCCACACACAAAAAGAAACACTGTGAGCAAATAGTGCTTGTGCAACTTGTTTTGCAAAAGCTGTTTTCTATCTTTCTGTGCACTGCCACAGTTTTGCTGCGTTACCCTTTCAAGGAGCCTACACAGCACATGGGCTGATCAGACAGGCAGCTCTGGGAGGGAAGAAGACAGAAAATACAGCCATAAGGAAGGGAAAATGTGTAGGAGTTCAGTTTACAAACCAGTGAAACCGAGCCATTGGGCTATAAATCAAGGGGGAGCTAATGTGCCTCACTTGAAGAAAGCCCCCAAGCACTGGCTGGAATAATGAGAC
The DNA here is from genome assembly GCA_013396835.1 of Psilopogon haemacephalus. NCBI lineage: Eukaryota > Metazoa > Chordata > Aves > Piciformes > Megalaimidae > Psilopogon > Psilopogon haemacephalus. Next base: position 215,078 of record VWZI01024898.1, on the reverse strand, counting down.
TGATTGGAACATAATGAAAGAGAGATTTGGCGTTGGTGTGACAGCAGAGCATCGCCAGCAGCAGTCTCTGTTAGATCTGGTTTGCTGCAGACGTGCTGCTTTGACTCTTGGCACCACGAAGTGAGGAATGTTCACACTAGGAAGACGACCCCAAATCATCCTGCATTTCTGAAGCCGGGTGCTTGGAGCCACCTCTGAAGCAAAGCAGCTGCTTTTTGTTGTTGCTTTGGATGATAGGAAGAAGAGAAAGGCTCCATGCTGCTCTGAGCCCTGTGCATGGGTGTGCTGGCTTGGCATTCGTGACCATTTTCAGTGCTCCCTAATCTTGCTCAGAGAGGTCCTGCTGACTCTGCCTTCAGTGCTCTGTGCCTCCAGCTGCACAAGAGCCAGGTGCTGTTGGCTGAAACAGAAGCACAAAGCTGAGATGTCTCAAGTGTGTGGGCCAGTTGCAACTGGACCAAAGATTCTGGTGCCTCATTTGTGGTGGAGCTGCCTGTCAGTGCCCTGATCAAGCTCTCCCTGCCAAACAGCCACCAGACTTCTGTGCTGGAGCTGTGTACTTGGCCCCAGACCTGAGCAAAGCCTCAGTCCTCTCCTACTTGTACCCTTCGTAGTGGATGTGTATCCCCTGTGGCTGTGTGCTTGCTGAGGTTACAGCCCAGCTCTCGCAGGCACTTACAAGCTGCCCTGCTGGCATTTTGCTTAAGGTATTATGGGGTGTGAACATACCTAAAGCATGGACTGCTCAAAGATCAGCCAAAGGGGCAGAGCAGTGATTATAGAATCAGAGAATTCTACAGCAATTCAGGTTGGAAGGGACCTTCAAAGTCATCTAGTTCCAACCCCCTGCTGTGGGCAGGGACACCTCCTACGAGGGCAGCTCGCTCAAGGCCCCATCCAACCTGTCTTTGAACACTGCCAGGCTTGGAGCTTCCACAACTCCTTTGGGCAACCTGCTCCAGTGCCTCACCACCCTCCTGAGGAAGGATTTCTTGCTTATGTCTCATCTCAGCTCAACTTCTTCCAGTTTGAAGCAATTATTTCTTATCCTATCACTCCATGCCTTTTTGAGAAGTCTCTCCTCAGCTCTTCTGTAGCCCCCTTCAGACACTGGAAGGTTTCTCTAACATCTCCTGGAGCCTTCTCTTCTCCAGGCTGAACAACCCCAACTCTCTCAACCTGTCTTCATAGCAGAGGTGCTCCAGCCCTCTGATCATCTTTGTGGCCTCTTCTGGACCCACTCTAACAGATCTGGACACAGGACTCCAGGTGAAGTCTCAGAAGAGCAGAGTAGAAGGGCAGAGTCTCCTCCCTCAACCTGCTCCCCACACTTCAATTCCTGTGTTAGTACTGAAAAAAAAAAGTCTTGACCACCAGCTGAAATAATCACTCTCTTCCTGCACAGCTCTGCAGGACAGGACAGCTGCTAACCTAATTGCTACAGAGAATGGGGGTGGGGGGTGGGGATGTTGCCTTTTTTTTTTTTCCTCTCTCCATTACTCTTATGCAAGATCTTCATTTCAGCTTTATTTTTTTCTTTTTTTCCTCCCCTGGAATAGATTTTGTGAGGCTGCAGGCTGGCCCAAAAGCCCTCAGCAGGCAGAAGAAAAATGCTGGTGCCAACAGCTCCGCACTAGCCTGCAGCAGCTCAGCAGTGCACAGAGCAGCCAGGGCAGCTGAATGCCACTCTGGGAGCCTCTTGCTGCTCATCTCCACTCTCTAATTGGCAGCAAACTCCAAGTCAACAACACCAAGGGTTCAACAGAGAAATCAGAGAGCGGGGGCAAACTGAAGGGCTGTGCACAGCAGGTACATGACTTCTGGCAAGAGAGCCAAAGGCTCTGCCTCTCGGCACAAGAGCTACAGAGCAAGCTCCTGACAGATGTTGTAAGCTCCACCGTGCAAATGGGCTGAGCTCAGTGAAAATATCGATGGGCAGGGAGTTCAGCACATACTCAACCCACGGCATGGAATGGTTAGGCTAGGAAGTGAGAATCATAGAATCCTAGAATGGGTTGGGTTAGAAAAGGACTTTCAGGATCATCTAGTCCCAAGCCCCTGCCATGGACAGGGACATTTTTCACTACACCAGGTTGTTCAGCCTGCCTTTTAACACCTCTGGGAAGAGGGCATCCACCTGTGTAGGGGAGAATTTCTTCCTCACGTCTCATCAGGATCACAGGAGTTGGAAGGGACACAAAGAGATCATCAAGACCAAACCCCCTGCCAGAGCAGGACCAGACAATCTAGCTCAAGTCACAGAGGAACACATCCTCTGCCTTGAAAGTCTCCAGAGAAGGAGACTCCACAACCTCTCTGGGCAGCCTGTTCCAGGGCTCTGGGACCCTTACAGTCAAGAAGGTCTCCCTTGTGTTGAGCTGGAACCTGTGCTGCAGCTACTTGTCCTATCCCAGGGAGGAAGTAAGCAGAGCCTGTCCCTCACCTCCTGACCCCCAGAGCTTTCAGATATTTATAAATACTTATTAAATCTCCTCTCAGTCTTCTCTTCTCCAGACTAAAAAGCCCCAGGTCTCAAGCATCCACAACCTCCCTGGGCAACCTGCATTTGCCTTTAGTGTAAAGAACTTGGGAGATGCACCCAGGCCTGTGGGGCCAGGCACAGCTCCTCACTGTGCAGAAGAGCAAAGAAGGTTTCCAGCTCTGCTGGAGCCTCTTTTTCAGGAACCAGAAGACTTCCAACTAAACCTAGTCTCAACCTGAAGGAAAACCTCTTAGTGAAGTGCACAAGGAACACCCGAGACTGATTTCTTTTGATTCACACAACCCACCTGAATGGCCTTCTGCCCAGACCTCCACACATTCCTTCTGCTGCATCATCTTGGCTCCCACTTCTCTGCAGACTCACAGGAGAGCAGCCAAAACATGCAAGCAGAGTGATTTCAAAGCCCTAGTGCCAGCCTGCCCTATAAATAATGCATGGGGATCTTTTGTAGTGGTGAATTTTGCTCCTGAATCGTAGACAGTTTTACCTTTGCCATTCCTGCCTTCTGCTGCAGCCTTCATGGCGTAAAGAGCAGATTTGAAGTGTGCCTTTCTTCTAAGGCTTCATCAACCCACTGCATGGCTTCTACTGCTCCCTGACTTTCACAGGTGAGCAGAACTCCTCTGCCAGGGAGCAGGCAGCTGTGGAGCTGGTGGTGCTCAAAAAAAACAACAGTAGAGAAGAGGCCTTGAATCATAGCAGCACAGCAAAGCTCAGCGAGGAAGAACATAAACCACAGGGTTTGTAAGCAAACAGGACTGGATCCAAGAAAAGCCTGACCCTGACTATCCATTTTTCCACTTCAGAAGGCAAAAAACCCAAACCAAAACAAAACAAAACCAAAACCCCAAAGGCTGTCAACTATTGGCAAGTCAGAAGTAGAAATTCAAAGATCGAATCAAACATTTTCCTAGAAGCCAAAAATCTAATTACCTGTAATTACTGACTTGGAGATGGCAGGATACAGCAGCACAAGCGAGGTGTGAATGATTGGCTGAGATACCTGTTCGGGCACTTCTCTTCCTTAAAACAAACACTAAAGTGTAAGATTCGTAAATCTAAGAGCTCTCAGCCCATTAATTTGTTTGCTTTGCTCGCTGAGACAGGGAGCCTGCTAGAAGCTAGGCAAAAAAAAAAAAAA
>VWZI01024898.1:185195-208430 GCA_013396835.1 Psilopogon haemacephalus | reverse complement strand
TAAGAAATGGTCTGGACCCAAGAAATGGTCTGGAGCCTTTTCTGTTTCTTTCAAACTTTCCTAGCCAAAGCATTACCTTTTTCAGCAGGACCTGAAGGATATCTACAGAGGCATTATCAGTACAAATTAATGATGCCTCTGTGTGAGGCTCGACAGGGCTCTGGGCAACTTGATCTAGTTGAGGATGCCCTTGCTTACCACAGAGGGGATTGGACTAGGTGACCTTTGGAGGTCTCTTCCAACCCACACCATTCTATGATTCTGTGATCCTATGATTCTATGATTTAAATCCCTCTGACTTGGAGCAGGGTTTCCTAAAGCATTCCTGCTGGGATTCCCAGCTCACCACATAGGGAGGCTGAACATCATGTTCTTCTGGCTCTTGCCCTGTGGGACAATCCATGAAAGAGGACTTACTAGAGCTGTACCCTGGCTTTTAGCCATCCTTACTCTGCAGCCCAGTGACAGTATAAAATGAAGTGTCCCATGATACTGTCTTTAAGAAGGAAGAAGATGCTAGAAGCCACATTCAAAAATCACCTCTTCTGGTTTGTAAAGTCCTACCCAATTGTCCTTGAAATGCCATTTGCAGAAGTAGCTCTTGGGTAGCCTGCATGCTGCATTTCCATCTGGAGCAGATCTCTTTTGCAGCAGTTCCAAGCACATGGATACACAATGGAAAACAACAACAACAACAAAAAACTCTCCTGGCTTGAATAATGGCATCATCCAACAGACAGCAGGACTTAACAGGTGATGAATCCCAGAGTGCCGAGCCCTGGAGGCCCAATTTTGCAAAGCTGTTAAGGGTGGCTGTGTGTTGTTGTAAGCAGGCTGCTATAGCAGCACCTTGTGAGATTTACTGTTTGCACTCTGAAGGCACATATCGATTCCTGGGACGTGCAGAACTGAAACAGCTGCTGCTGAAAGTGTATCCAGAGTGTTAGATCTGAGGCATTGCATCACCATTCTGTCCAGGCCATCTAACCTCTGGTCACCAGTACCCCACCCTGCCTTGCTTTTCAAGCAAAACTCGTCAAAGCAGCTCAAAATCTAAGACCACACCCTTCAGCAAACCTTTGAGGAGCTCTCTGTGTGTCCAAAGCCAGGTCTGCTTTTGCTTCAGGAGGCACAGCAAAAGGCAACACAATCAGCTGGGTCCAAGCCACATGCACAGGTTTGTGAATTCAAACCAAGCTCTTAGCTGATGGAGCCACCATCCCTGGAGGGGTTTAAAAGACACATGGATGTGGTGCTGAGGGATGTGGTTTAGTGGTCCTAGCTTAGCAGCAGTGGTGAGACTGTGAGCTCTAAGGGAGGGGTTGGAGTTGATGACCTTACGAGGGGAGACTGAGGGAGCTGGGGCTAATTAGCTGGGAGAGGAGCAGCCTGAGGGGTGACCTCAGTCATATTTACAAAGATGTGCAGGGCAGTGTCAGGAGGATGGAGCCAGGCTCTGCTCAGGGATGTCCAAGGGGCAATGGGGGCAAGCTGGAGCAGAGGATGTTCAATGGGGACACAAGGAAAAACCTTTTCACTGTGAAGGTGACAGAGCCCTGGAGCAGGCTGCCCAGAGAGGTTGTGGAGTCTCCTTCTCTGAAGACATTCAAAACCCACCTGGATGCATTCCAGTGTGAGCTAATCTAGGCAATCCTGCCCTGGCAGGGAGGTTGGTCTAGATGAGCAGCCTGAGGGGCGACCTCTGTCATGTTTATAAAGATGGGCATTAGGAAAAAGTTTTTTCACAGAGAGTGTAGTCAGGCACTGGAATGAGCTGCCCAGGGAGGTGGTGGAGTCACCAATATTGCTCCCCTTCTCTCTCACTCACTGAGGCCGTTTAGGTAAGGAGATCTCTTTCCTGTCTGCCAGGAGAAGCAAAGGCATCTCCAAAGGAAAAAAAAAACAAAACCCAACCTTTATGCCTCTCTACCTCAGGAAAGGCACCACAGCCTCAGAGCCTTTCTTCTTTTACACTACCTCTGAACTAACCTGGAACTCTGTTAGCCTCCTTCAGTGCTTTTTCTCAGCAGGCTGAGATCTGTCTTCTGGCAGCAAACAGCCAGCATCAGCCCCCTCCACAATTCCCAATGACACGGGAGGGGATCTTCTCTCCAGGTGCCAAGCCTAGGGAACAGAAACTGCATGGTGACTCTTAAGGGAATTACCAACACATCTGATAACTCTTGCTGAGAGAATGGGGAATGTAGATGGGCTGCTGAAGTAACTCAGGAGTTACCTACAGACAGCTTCTGGGTACAAAAAAAGAAATGGCTTCTACATGTGAGATTTCCATCTGGAGAAGGATATTCCATGGGGCTTTCAGAGTACTCCACACAAAAATATGGGCTAGGAACACCAGCCCATACACAACCAGACTCAGTTAGCAATGACACTACTTAGTTTGTTTGGGGTTTTGTTACTTAGCAGGAATCTTCATTACAAGCAAGATAAAATGTGTTTGCATTTTTTTCAGAATGCAGTCCAGAGCCATATCTTTAGAGAGCTGTCTTGAGGCTCAGCTCAAAACCACCAACTTGGAATACACACAGAATTACACACAAAGAAGTAATTATTTCAGGTGTCAGGAGCTCTGCAGATGTGGAGATCGTTACCAGGATTTATCCATCACCTTGCCTACCCAGAGATAGCACCATGCTAACATGATTACAGCATCACTCTTAAAGAGAGGACATAGTTGTGCATCACCTCCCCTCTGGGGACAGGCTGAGAGAGTTGGAGCTATTCAATCTAGACAAAAGAAGGCTCCAGGGAGGCCACGGTTTAGCCTCAGCCTTGGGAGAGTTAGAGAATGGTTGGACTGGGTGATCTCAAGAGGCTTTTCCAACCAAAAGGATACTATGGTTCTACACTATAAGAACCTCTGTTGCTTTCCCCCAGCTAGTTAGCAGTGCTTCAGAGGAGTGTAATGCTACCAGAGGCAATGTGTTGCTGTGTCATGCTGCTGCTCTTCTATACAAACTGGGTCTTGACGACCTGTGAAGGGTTTTTTCTAGAATGCTACAAAGGATAAAGCAGATTTCCTTCTCCAAATGCAGTTGCAAGGAAGCTTTTCCTTGCTGAGAACTCCATGCCTGTCAACCAGCTTTGGCAGAGCACACAGCAATACATTCCTTTGTGTCATTATGGCTGCACACAAAACAAGTTGGCAGTGGGTCACAGTTTCCTATTTCCTTAGGCCTGATGCGGTAGATAAAATGGGAGAGAAGCAGTTTGGAAACTTACAGGTCCCATCATAGCTTACTGAGCAGCCTGACACCAAAATATCAGCCACTTGCAGGAAGTCAGACACATTAATTAATAAGAATTGGTACCATGAGTTTGAAAGCCACTGCCAATGCTCCTGTTTGAATGAGTTTCTGTGCATGGATGCTCCAGCTGATAGATAAATCCCAGCTGACAGATAAATGCCTAGTCATCACACTTTGATATTTTAAGCCCTAGGAAACAGAGAAATCCATTATTAATATCTGCAAGAACTTGTAGATCTGGAGAGCATTTCCTGCTCTCCTCCCCAAAACCAAGGAAAAAAACGAGGAAGGATTCTTTTCTGAAGAGCAACAAGGAGCAAACCTGTCCAGCACTACTACACTGCCTAAATTGTTTTATCCTCTCTTGTCTCACATCCTGCAGCAGGATGAGGCACTGCTATGGAGTGCAAAGTCCATGCAAGAGCTCTGGCCCATTTTGGAAGCACTGAAATAGCTCAGAACACAGCTTGCAGGACAGGCAGGCGTTCTGCAGGCTCTCTGCCAAAACTCCCAGTGGAGGCCAGTTTGAGAGGTTCAATCCAGGCTGTGATTTGCTTAATGAAAGACACTTCTCCAGAAGAGTTTGGCAGATGCAATCAGTTCGATTGCCAGGCAGTATTCATGTCATTACAAATGTTACTGATCACATTAGATACTTAATAAATCTCAAAAAAAAAAAAAAAAGATCATAGCTGCTGTGTGGCTCTGAAGAAATGAGAATGGTGATACAGATTGCTGTGTTTGCTGTGCACTGGACTATGGATACCAACTGGGAACAAAGCCCTTCCTTGGCCTGCCAAGCAGGCAGTGACAACTATCAATTTCTGTATAAAGCCACAAGGGCTTGTTTGTAAATGTTTCACTATGCATCACTGCAATGAATCATCACAGAATCACAGAATGGGTTGGGTTGGAAAGGACCTTCGAGACCACCCAGTTCCAACTCGCTGCCATGGGCAGGGAAACCTCCTGCTAGAGCAGCTCTCTCAAGGCCCCATCCAACCTGCCTTTGAACATTGCCAGGCTTGGAACCTTCACAACTCCTCTGGCCAACCTGTTCCAGTTCCTCACCACCCTCATGGTAAAGAATTTCCTTCTCATGTCTCATGTCAATCCAGCTTCTTGCAGTTCAAAGCCATTACGTCTTTTCCTGTCAAAAGTCCCTCTCTGACTCTCCTGTAGCCTCCTTCAAATCCTGGAAGGCTGCTCTAAGGTATCCCTGGAGCCTTTTCTTCTCCAGGCTGAACAACCCCAGCTCTCTCAGCCTATCCCCATGGCAGAGGTTCTCTGACCATCTTTGCAGTAGCTTCCTTTTCATGTCAGGGATACAGCCTGTCACAAAGCTACACTGACCTCACATGTACTGAAGAGCTGGCCTGAGAGTCAGAGAATCATAGAATGGTTTAGGTTGGAAGGGACCTCAAAGCTCATCCAGTTCCCACCTCCCTCCATAGGCAGGGACACCTCCCACTAGAACAGGTTGCCCAAGGACTCATCCAACCTGGCCTTCAACACCTCCGGGGAGGGAGCAGCCACAACCTCCCTGGGCAACCCATTCCAGAATCATAGAGTGGTTTATGTTGGAATGGACCTCAAAGACAATCCAGAGTCTGAGGATAACTTTTGACTTAAAGTACAAGAAAAGTGAGATTCTATCCTTGCATAAAACCCATGGGTGAGGCTTTGGCACTGTTTCTTCTGTCGACCTTTCAGCAGATGCAGTACACCTTATGGCAGCGATCAAGCACATCAGAGCAAAAGTTAAATCCAAGTTGTACCTGCCTGGATAAAAAGTGGAGCACAATTTGCACTTTTGCATCTCCCTGTCATTTATTGAACAGCATTTTAGAAGTGGAGAAATGTCCACTAGCCAGATCCCAGCACTCGGTTCAGTGCATTGCAGGAAAGCAGTCGCACAGGGCTCTCTTTTCTGCTCTCAGGAGGAGGGTGTCTGTCTGCAAAAAAAACAACAAACAAACAAAACCTGAAACCAAAGAAATTCATCTGTCACTCTAAAAGTATATATAGTTGATTAGACCTCATCCCTTTGCACAGCTGTAGCCAGGCTGCTTTGCTGAGTAAAAGAAATTGTGGTTATTTGGTGCTGGTTTTCATCCAGAAACAGTGATGGAATAAGTCTCTTCAGAAGAGAGAGGCATGGGGAATATTTTTGTGGTTTGAATGTTTTCATTTTCCCAGTTAACTTCTAGGCTGTCAAAATTAGTAAAGTGTCCTTTATAAAGGCTAAGGGGGAAAAAATAAATCCACCTTTAGCTGTGCTGCTCTTCATTCCTTCACAGTGATGGAGAGCTTCCTGCTGCTGATGTCTTCGGTGCTGTGTCGTTTAATTGCACCACACAGCAAGTGCTGAGGAGCCAGAGGTGCTCCCAAGTTCCACTGCTGGTTCAGAGAGTCATAGGTTCATAGAATGGTTTAGGTGGGAAGGGACCTTAAGGATGACCTAGTTGCCATCCCCTGCCATGGGCAGGGACACCTTTCCCTTGAGCAGCTTGCTCAAGGCCCCGTCCAACCTGGCCTTGAATATCTGCAACTTTCCTGGGCAACCTGTCCAACCACCCTCACTGCAAAGATTTCTTCCCAAGCTCCAGTCTAAATCCCCCTCTTCCAGCTTAAATCCATTGCCACTCGTCCTGCCACTACAAGCCCTTGTAAAAAGTTCCTCCCCAGCTCTCCTCCAGCCCCACTCAGGTACTGGAAGGCTGCTTTAAGGTATCTATGGAGCCTTCCAAACCCTGAGAGACTCTCTACAGTACCTCTGACTTCAGTCCAGTTGTCAGTCTAACCCTGCTGACAGAAACTCAGAAGCTTTCAGGCTAGTTGTAGACTTAATTTTGTGGCTCCTATTTCCACCTGATTTAATTGGCTGATAGTTGCCATATTATCATCTCCATTTGGAGCCATGCCTCCAGAACTCCATCAAAACCTTAAAATCCATTCTCTAGGTACCTCATTTAAAGTGACTTGGGTTTTGGAGTGCCTTAGTGCAAAAGCATTTCCAAGCTGGGTTTTGGTTGGGTTATTTTGCTTTATTTTTTTTACTTCTGTATCTAGAGGAAAAAAAAATAAATTCAGATCCTCGAAGGTATTTCAGGATCATTTATTTCATTGTGATCTAACAACTTCAATATTTTGTGGGTCCTGGTCTCACTTTCTGAGAAGCAAAGGCTGAATTTCTTAAGTGGCACCACCATTTCAGAAGCTGAGTCTCCTGCAAGACTCAAAGCAAAGCTGCTGGTGCAAGCAACTCACATTAGCAAGTGTGAGAGCGACTGAAGAGAAACTTCTTCCCCAGCACATTGTGTGGTTTTCACCCTGAGGTCCCTCAAGCAGTTTGCAGACTGACTTTGAAGAGGTTTTTTTGAGGGGGAGAAAAATGTTTCCAGGCTTAATTTCACCGTGAATAAGTTTCCCATCTGCACTGGAGAAAAAAAAAATTAGAGCTTGAAACCCACTTGTTAACAAATTATCTCCAAGCTCAGTGAAACAATAAGGTCTTCAGCCTGCTGGTGTTTCTCTGACATGACACCTCCTGACAAATGAGAAACAGCAAAGGACTAATTAACAAAGACACAGTTTCCAAAGGAGTAGCTGGGCAGATCCACATGGGGCCCAGCTCCACCAAGCCCTGCCTTGCTTGGCCAGCAGTACCTCTGTCCCCCAGCGATTCACTCTCTGTAGCTCATTTCTTGTTCTCAGAAGCAAGTTTTTGCACGGAGAGGCTGTTTCAGAACTGCTTGCCCTCCCTTTCAAAACCCTCTGTCTTTTCCAACTCCAACTTTTGACATCCACCTTTGCATTGAAGAGTTCCCTTCCCTTGTCTGCTCTCACTTAACGGCTTAGAGCAGTGGCAGGGGTTATTAAACACTGCTCCTTGCTTGGGGAATGAAATCTTGGATGAGTGAATGCTCTCATTGTTGGGAGCCCAGCAGAAGTCACAGAATCATCTTAACATCAAACAGGCTTATTGGACTTCAAACAAGCTGTCGCTGGTACCACAAACCCTGCCTAGACCTCACTCATGACTATTTACAGGCAGGAAGTGCAGCTCCCGGAGTGCTCAGGTGCAACCTGAAAGACTACGACAAGAGAAGCATCAATTACAAAAGTTAATTGTGGTCCTGTTGGCTTAGGAAGTCCCTCACAGGAACAACAATCCTGTGTAGGGCTTGGTCTTGTAACAGCAGCTTCCAAGACTCGGGAGCTGTTGACTGAAGCTATCTGTGTGCAAGACTTGAGAAACTGGAGTTGATTGGAGTGAGCCAAGCACCAGCAATTGGGTAAGGCTAGGCAGACTCTGCCTCCCAAAGAACAGAAGGCCACAGTGTGCCATTTGTAGGGCCCTGGCCACCACACTTCACTTCAGTATCTCTGCATTGTGTACTAATTTAGTTCAAAGCATCTCATCCAAAAAGGGCTTTGGGGTCTCAATCCAAAGGCAGGAAAAGCTGGGCAGGGATAGACCCTGTGTCAGTTGTCAAAGGGTGGCTGATCCAGATAACTGGTTTGGTGATGCACTACTCCTCTGCCCTCTGCCCTGCAAAGCTGAGAGCTGTCTGAATCAGTGCCTTGGCATCCCCAGCCTGCCCAGCTCCTCACAGGAGCAGCAGCTCACCTTGCAGTGCTCTGGGACCAGCTCCTCCATCTATCTCCCACCTCTGCTCTCTAGTGGGTTGCATTCTCACTCCACTCTCCAAACAGAATGGCCAACAGGGATACATCTGAACAGCTCTGCCAGTGGGATTAAGGAGTTGTGCTGCCTCTGCTGCATTCACAACGCTCTTCCCAGTGCAGCCCAGAAGCTGAGTACCTCCTTGAACCTCCCATGAAAAGCCTGATGACAAGTGGAAGAACCAACACAGCTGTGATCACACATGGTCATGCCATGTGTAGTAGGCAGAAAAACTTCAGCTGAACCTGATGCACACAGTTGAAACTTCACTGTGCACCAGCACAACCAGCTCAGATACTGGAGGTGAAGATCCCCTGCTCCCACTCTGACACTTCACTTATGGAGTATGGGAAAGTTCTGCCCTAATCACTTTGCTATTGATAGCTCCTAAGAAAGCTGAAGTAACTCTAACACTATCGTGTGGGGCCCTGCATGATTGCCCAAGGTCAGAAGGAACCAAAGATAAAGCAGCCTAATTGCCCTTTGAGGCACAGAATGGGTTTAAAGCTCTTTGGCTGACCCTGATGTGAATGACAATTCGAGCAGAGTGACTTTAGAGGAACAAGGAACCCTCCTCACCTACCACCAGAGACAGCACTGGCCACAGCCACTGAGTGGGCACCTGAAAGAACTGGGAGCTGTGGCCATGAACTGATTTCAGTCCCCATCAGTTGTTTCACTGTCGTGCTGCCAGCATCCATGCAGCTGCTCAAGAATGAGAAGTAGACCAAGATATACCTGGGGGGTGCTTTATTAGAGGTGAGGGACCTCCTGCCCCTTGCAAACTTCAGCCAGCATGGGAACCGCTGGAGCAAGTCCTACCCTAGTCAGAGCTCCTGTGTGTTTATGAACCCCCTGAAGTGTGCACTACTAAAATCAGGGCATCTAATCCTCATTTTCTGTCCACTGGGACCTCTGCAGCACAAGGCCAGCTGCAAAATGCCCTATGTGCTGTGAGAGCTGCCCCAGCAGATGTGCTTCCCCCTTTTTCATGGAGTATTGATCCATGAGGGAATGGATATTGTGCTTCCCTTTCCTCTCTGCCAGCCCTGCCTGCCACCTCCTGGCTCTCCAGTTCACTTTCTGCTCCTGCCCACTCGACACTCACCCCACAGCTCAGAACTAGTGTTGTGAGAGAATCACCTTTCTGGCTCTCTCCCTTCATACACCTCCATTCCTTCCCTGTTTGATGCAGGGACTGTCTGGGGTAATTCTTCAGCTTGTTATGCAAGGAGTCAAGTTAGATTATGGCTAATGAACCTCCTCAGCCTGTGGGGAAAAAAAAAATCATCTGTGCTGGGTACAATCCTATTTGCTGCATCGGAAGTGAGTCAGCAGAGATGTGACGCCTGCTGCACACAGAGGCAGGCTGGGTGCAAGCCCTCCAGAGCAGCACCTACCCTTGTGTCTAGGCTGTAGGCTGTCTTCTTCAAGTCCTGCAACGCCCTCTGCATGAACTCAAACGCATGGCAGTCAACGCAGGGCCGACCTGCAAAACAGCACGCAGAAGGAGGTTATCACTTGTCACAGGATGAAATGTGGAAGGAGATTACTCAGAGAACTCCTAATGCCGGGAGAAAGCTCATTCCACCCGGAGTTAGGGCTGCAGATGTGTGAGCACCAACAGAAAAACCCCACAAAGCTACAAAATATGTTCAGTCTGGAGAGGAGAAGGCTCCAAGGAGAGCTTATTGTGGCCTTCTAGTATCTTAAGGGAGCCTACCAGAAAGCTGGGGAGGGACTTTTTAGGATGTCAGTTAGTGATAGGACTGGGGGAATAGAGCAAAACCAGAAGTGGGGAGATTGAGATCGGATGTTAGGAAGAAGTTCTTCACCACGAGGGTACCCAGGGAGGTGGTGGAAGCCACATCCCTCTATGTTTTTAAGGCCAGGCTGGATGGGGCTCTGAGCAACCTGATCTAGTGTGAGGTGTCCCTGCCCATGGCAGATGTTTGCAGTCCCTTCTAGCCTGCACAATTCCATGATTTAATGTTCCAAGATTAGGCTGGACAAGGCTTTGAGCAGCCTCATCTAGTGGAAGGTGTCCCTGCTGTTCCAACTAGATGATCTTTAAGGTCCCTTCCATCTCAAACCATTCTAGAATACTATGATTTTGCTGTGTGTGCTCTTCTGAGCATAGCCCAGGCTTGATTCTGCCTGATGCTGTGTGCCCTCAGCCCCCAGCCTCTTCCCTCAGAACTGAAATCCTCACCCCCTCCTCAGACATGGGCTCATTCACACTGAAATTAGCTTTGCAGTGGTTCAGAAACCAGACAGGCAGGTCTTTTTTTCACAGGAGCCCTTACAGAGCAGCTTGGCAGGGGACAGTGCCAGCTCTGAATTTGCTTCCTTGCTGTATTTTTTCTCTGCCAGGAATGCAAAGCATCCCACTGGCTCTGCAGCTGGTGCCAGTGTGTGTGCACAGAGAGGCAGGGCAGTAAAAAGGGAGAGGAGGGGAGGGGAGGATTTGACAACAACTAAAATGGCTCACTGCTGGACCTGGGCACTGCTGCTCTGCCAGGAGTCAACACCCACTGATCCCAGGCCCTTTCATTCAGCCACAGAGTTAATGAAGTGTGGGGGGTCAGAAGAAGAAATGTCAGCACCAGAGGAGCTGCAGGGGGCACGGGGAGAGAGGGCATTTTATACTGATCACAGACTCCCTCATGCTGAGCTGGATGCTGCAATCCTTGTCCACAAGCAGCTACATGAGAAAGCAAAGAGGGTGCAAAGCTCTTGCCAAGACAAGTGGGGAGCTGCCCAGAGCCAGGGAGTTTCTGTGTGGTGCTTGGCACCCTGCTGCCAGCAGGGACTTCTCACTTGAGCATGATGGAAGGGAGCAGCCAGAATGCTTCTTTGTCCCCAGCAAGCCTATGGGGGGTTTTGACCTAAAGGAGATATTTCACTTCCACTCATGCTTCTTCATCTCCCTCTCCACAAAGCAGGCATCTCAGGGAGACCCAGGGATTGAATTCCAGAGACGTGGGGAGGTGGGAATAGGCTCCCCTGTAGCTGAGAACATTTTCAGTGAAGAAGTTTCTTCTGATATCCAACCTAAACCTCCCCTGGTGCAACTTGAGGACATTTCCTCTTGTCCTATAGCCACAGTTGGACTTTTACCAGCAGAGCTGCTGGAGTCCTGACCCTAGCTGGGCTTGTTCCAGCCAGCCTCTCGCAGCAGCCACTAGCAAATACTTAAGGAAGGTCTAAGAATAAGCCCTAGCAATGTCCTTCTTGGCTACCAAGAGACTAAAGGATGCCATAGCTCTGGCTGGTGTTTCTATGTCTGACAAGCCCTCCAGTAATTTTTCTCACATGAATTTGCCCCATTGCTTCTGAATCCACATAAACTTCTGGTGTCTACAGCATCCTGTGGCAATAAGGTCCACAAGCCAGCTGCCAGTGAGTGAACAAAATACCATCCCTCTCTGCTCCGAGGTTAACACCTGCTGCTTTCATTTCCTGCCTCTATTTTTTTTTGCAGTAGAAGAGACAGTTATTAAATATTCACCATCTTTGCCCCACGTATGACTTTGCTACTCTTCATCTCTCCCTGCCTCTGTGTCTCCAGGCTGAAGACAGTGAGATGGCCTATTGAGCTGGCCTTCAGCTCTCCTCATGCTCACAGTGTTCTCAGTATGATGCTGGTGGACATTTCCCCAGCACAATGATATCAAAGGGTCTGTTTAAACAAAGGTTTTAACCAAACCTCAAGGTGCTGTTGCCAACAGGAGCAATCCCACCCTGCTGCCAGTAGGAGCAATCCCACCCTGCTGCCAGTAGGAGCAATCCCACCCTGCTTTGTGTTTCCACACCTTCCCTAGCTCACAGGAGTGACCATGAAGTTGTTTAGTCAGCTGGATCACTGATTATCTTTTCCCCCCTCGTCCAGATTAGATCCTGAATGCCCAAGAAATGGGAAGAAGAGGAGGACAGGTTCTGGGGAGGAGAGAGGCAGAAGCAGCACCAGGCTCAGAGCAGCTTGGAGCAATCGTGAAACCAAACCTGAAGTCAGATCTTAGCAAAGTACAGCGGAGTGCTCTTAATTCCTTGCTGACAGCTGGGAACAGAACTATCATTCACAGGGAGGCTTAACAGGTTTGTGGATTAACATAATGAGAATTATCAGGAGTCAGCTATAATTCTTTAAATGGGTCCTGTCAGCACAGAGAGTGCATGTGTCTTTGTGTGTGTGTGTGGAGAAGTGGGGGAGGAGAGCTTAAAATATGCTCCTTGGCTTCTCGGTGAAAAGCCTGAACTGAAAGCACTGTGGAAGCCTAATTTATGTTCCACCACATGCAGGTAGAGTTTGCTCTTTGTGTTTCAGGCACCTTGGCTAATGGGCACAGACTGACCAGCTTCTGTTCTTCAGATTCCACGTTTCAGCTTTCACAGTGGGTGAGCCAGGCAGGAAATGCAATGGGAAGCTGGGGAAATTAATTGAATTTTTTTCTTTTTCTTCTTCTTTTTTTTTCTTTTTTTAAGTGGCTTGCACTGAATTTCAACAATCTGCAAACATTGGTGACATCACTTCAGGCCTGAACAGTCTTTTTTTTTTTTTTGTGCATGCAAAGTGCTGTGTGTGAATTACAAGGACATGATTAATGCCTGCTAATCAGCATTATTCACAAAGAGCTGCCTCTCTCTGGCTGGCAGAAAGTTTGCCAAGTGGAGAGCTGGTGATGGGAGCCCAAGCGAGATATTATTGCTGCCACAAACAGGGCAAGATCTCTCTGCCAGGCTATGAAGAACCCTGACTGGCTCTCTTGTAGCCCAAGCCAGATATTGGTGTAACACACAGGGCAAGATCTCCCTGCCAGGCTATGAGGAACTCTGACTTGCTCTCTTGTAGCCCAAGACAGATTTTGGTGCCACAAACAGGGCAAGATCTCCCTGCCAGGCTATGAAGAACTCTGGCTTGCTCTCTTGTGTGCCTCCTGTGACTCCTGCTTCTCTCACCCTCGCACAAGAGCACTGCTGCTCCTCTCCTGCTTGTGGTGCTGCAGCAGGGACAGGTTTCTACCCCCGAGTGGGAGAGAAGCTGTAGTGCTGTGTGGTCCATGAGGGACTGTTCCTGCTAAGGGCATGTGCCCGGTCCAGTGTCACACACTTAGGAACAGAGAAAAGCATCGAGCACCACACTGGTGTGCCCTGTAGAAGGTCCATGTACATCATATACCCCTGTCAGCAACGTGTGCTAGAGTTTGGCTGGAGAAGTCCTTTCAGATTATCCAGTCCAGTCATTCTCTAACTCTACCAAGGCTGGTGCTACACCACAACCCTCAGCACCACATCTCTGTGTTCTCAACAAGTGAAGCATCCTGAATGCCTTTTTGCTTTAAAACTCTGTCCCTGCAGCAGCACAAAACAATTTACAACTCAAAAATCATCTGTGAGTCTTCCTCCTGGCCAGGCCTCAGACATAAAGACTGGAGGTATTGCTACCAATCTCCTTCACCCAGCCAGAGCAGAATGTCTCTGCAGCAAGCCTGGCCACAGAGACACTCTCAGCTGCCCTTTATTCCTCACTCTCGCATGCAGGAGTAAGACAAGAGAAGGAATCTTCCTCAAGGGCCCTTCAGGGCACTCAGCTTGGCCAGAAGATATAAAAAAAGGTAACCCTTGAGACTGGGGTCAGAGAGCCTGGCTGAGAGTTTTGTTCTGCAGGTGAAAAGGGAGTTTCCACAACAGAAGCAAAAGGAACCAGCACGTCCTTTATGCTCCAAACATGTTGGTTTGCCTCTGCTCCCAGAGACACAGAAAGGCTGTGCGTATAATTCATTTCTCAAGCACAATTTTTCTCCTTGAGGAGACAAAATGTCTTGTCACAGAACTTATTAGAATTAGTTCATGCCTAGAAAACAAACAGATAAAATAAAGATGAGGGCTGCTTGAGGATGAGACCCAAATGCAGCACTAACAAAGAAGAGGATGGAAACAAGAAGAGAATTCAGCATTTAAGTCCTGCAGAGACAGCTACACAGGGGTGTATTTAAAAACTACTCATGGAATTCCAGGAGAGTAAAATGCAGTGACTAAATCAGGTCTTGGATTAAATATCTTGGTAGTCATGCTAAAACATAGCTGTGCCACAAGGTGAGCACGACTAAGAAGAAGAGACTGGTTTATGTGCAATTATTTCCCTTTCCTCTTTCTCCCAGAGGCTATTTTAAGTTCCTAACAAGTGGCTACTTCCAACTTGCT
The DNA here is from genome assembly GCA_013396835.1 of Psilopogon haemacephalus. NCBI lineage: Eukaryota > Metazoa > Chordata > Aves > Piciformes > Megalaimidae > Psilopogon > Psilopogon haemacephalus. The sequence continues at coordinate 194,267 of VWZI01024898.1, read as the reverse complement.
GCTGCCAAAACACCCTGAGAACATTGACTCCGTCCCCTGATATCTTTAAACTTTTACCTCATTTTGGAGCTGCGAAAGCTCAAAATGACAGAAGCTAAGCTAGAGCTGAAATCCAACTTCAAGAGCTCCCAGCAATATGATGTGCCTGAGCCAGGCTGCTAGATTTAGAGCTTTGCAGATTAACAGGATTTCATAGAATCATAGAATCATAGAATCAGTAAGGGTTGGAAGGGACCACAAGGATCATCCAGTTCCAACCCCCTTGCCATGGGCAGAGACACCCTACCCTAGATCAGGCTGCTCACAGCCTCATCCAGCCTGGCTGCAAACACCTCCAGGGATCTGGCCCCAACCACTCCTTTGGGCAACCCATTCCAGGCTCTCACTACTCTTACGGTGAAGATTTCACCAATCTGCATCTGCCTTACAACACCCTGTTTGTGCAAACTCCCCCTTCTATCTGTAGCAGTCACAGCAAGGTTGAACTTGACCCTATTGCCCCAACCAAACACTAACATAAACAAACTGTTATGAGCTAGCAGAAACAAGCAGCAATTTCCTTCTAATAACCAGTCTGGTAGGGGTGTCTATGGAGCTGCAGATCCAGGAGGGACACCCTTGAGAAGCAGATGTAGAAGACCTAGAACCACACAGCTTTAAAACAAAGCTCCAATGAAAATTCTAGCTTGCAGTTAGTTGTTTTTTTTTTTTTTTTTTGTCCTCAATAACAACTAACCCTCTGCTTGCCTGCTGGCTCATGAGCAGTGTTTTCACCTGCACTGCTGACACCTCCCCAACCCATCACCGCTTCCTCGCTGCTAAGCAGGCCACCCAACGCTTCCCTGGAGCTGAGGTCTGTGTGGCTGCTGGGGGTTAGGAGGAGGCCAGCAAGCCAGCTGTGGTGCAGCAGGAGGGCAGGTACGTACTTTCTGCAGGGATGACAGTGCCAGAGTCCTGGGCAGCCCCCACAAGCCTCACGCTGAGCAGGCCGAGCAGCCAGATGAAGGGGACGGCCACACGCATGGTGCTGCTGCGGGCAGGTGGCCACGCCATGGCTCTCAGCAGCCAGCTCGGGCTCTTCCCTGCCTGCAACAAGGAGAAACAGTCACCATCAGCCCTCTGCTCCCCATGCAGAAGTGGGTGAGATGTGCTAAGCACAGCCCCACATGCCCATGCAAACCCCCACGCAGACGGCGCTGGCACCATGCGCCCCGAACTCGCCATGGTCCCCCAGGACCAGTTTGTCAAGTACCTTTTCTTTCTTCTTGCCTGTGTGCCAGACCCTTGGAGAAGCTGTAGCAAGCAGGAGAGGCTCCAGCAGTCTGTCTGAGCATGCGTCCCCTCTGCATCCCCCCCTCCCTTCCCTGATGAGGGTCATTGCCATGGAGATTTGCTATAGCAACACTGAAAAATTGGAGCTGCCAAGTGGAGAAGAAGATTTAAAGGAGCCACAATGTGGTGGATGGTCACCTCCTCCACTTCTGCTCCTCCCGGGCTGTGTCCACTCCTTGGTGAGCACTGGCTGCTGCCACCCACAGAGGAGAGTCTTAGGCAATTTTTGTTTGTGTTTGTGGCTTTCATTCCCAAAGGGGCTGAAATATGCAACCCCCAGCCCTTGCCCTTAGCTGCAACTCACTCAGTGTGCTGGGAGGTTTCAAATGAGATGGTAACTCAGAAGTTCAGTTGGCAAAAGAAAGATGCAGAGCCTGTTAGTGGCACTCTGCACTCTGGGCAAGACTCCATCATGGGCTTTTTTTTTTTTAAACTACACTGAAAACAAAGTCTGGTGGACAAAGAGCCCCACTTGAACACAAACCAACAGGGAGCACGGATCCCGCCCAGCATCACACTGGGTAACCAAGATAACAGCCCAGAAAAAAACCTGCCCACCACAGAAGTTTAAGGATGCTCCCTTCAGGCTCAGCTCTTGATCCAGGGGTTTGCTGACAGACTGTGTCCTGACAGCAGCTGAGGAGCTGAGACTCCCAGTCCAAGCTCTCAAGTCAGAGGCATGAAGTGAGATGTCCCAGGTTAACCTGGTTTGTCTCTTTGCAGGCCTCAGATGCCTGTTAAAGGGGCAGCTCCATAAAAGCTGGGGTATATGGGACAACAACTCCCCAGTCTGAGTGTACAGTCAACCAGGGCTGGTCACAGCACCTAGCCCTGATCTGCAGTTTTAGAGAACACCAAATGAAAATTGTGGCACAAAATCCAAACCTTGCACTTCCATTCCTCCTGCCAGATGTGGCTTGTGCTCGCCCTCATTATGGCCCTCCAGCTATGTCATACTTCTCACAGACAAGCTTAGAAAAGAGGACAGAAAGGAGATTACAGATGCAGCAACCTCTGATAAGGTGTCCTTGTGTTGGTGGCACCAGAACTGGATGCAGAGCTCCAGCTGAGGTCTCATGAGTGTGGAGTAGAGGGGCAGAATCGCCTCATTCAGCAAATACCGAGGAGAGCTCAGGGCAGATGTGAGTTACAGCAGCTATGGAAAGGGAAAACGCAGTGACTGACCTTAAAAGGAGGAGGAGAAACTGGAAAATGCCACACAAACCATTCTCCTCTCAATCTCTGAGAAGCCTTTCCAAGCAATAACCCCTCCAGTAACTCGTAAGCATTGGGAAAACAAGAGCTGGAGTTGCAGATAAGAGGTATTTGTCAGGAGTCAAGTCAAACCAGCTCAGTTTCCTGCTGTGACATGGTAACAGGCCTTGTAGGTAGGGAAAGTCAAATGTAATCAACTCCATGAAGATCTCTGATGCTGTCTCAGAAGCTCACTAAGGAAACTGCTCTGAGGCCAGCAACCCTCGTGAGAGTTAGTCATTGTCACCATGCAGAGACAAATCACACCAGATCTGCAGAGACTTACTCAGTTCAAGGGTTGTTCCATGTTTCATTGGTCAGCTGGAAAACAAAAAGGCAAAGTCACTCCTTGGAACAACCAAGGAATAACAGGCACTAATCTGAACATCAGAACTTCCACCTAAACCTGAGGAGGAACTTCTTTAGTTTAAGGGTGTTGGAGCAGGTTGCATGGAATCTCCATCTCTGGAGACGTTCCAAAGATACCTGGATGTGTTCCTGTGTGACCTTCTCTAGGTGAACCTGCCTTGGCAGGGCAATTGGATGTGATGATCTCCAGAGGTTCTTTCCAAGCCCTACCATTCTGTGATTAAGTTGTAACATCAGCTTGGAGGTTACGAGAGATGCAAGGGAAGAGGATTAGAATTCTAAATCATACAGACAGGTTGGGGGAAAAAAAAAAAAAAAGAAAAGAGGGTCTAAAAACAGAATAAAATGTTAGAAGGATGAGAACAAGGTACTCCACTTCATCAGGAATCATCAGCTCATATTTAGAATGGGGAACAAGCAGGGTAAGTGGCACTTCTAGGATGGAGCGAGGCAGTCACGAGCTGAAATCAGTCCCCAGTGTTCTCTGACTGCCAAAAGGAAAGCAATCATCCTGGGATTAAACAGTGCAAGACCTTAGAGTGCCTCCAGCAGAAGGTCTGAGCTCTAGGACTGCATTTGGTTTGGTCACTGCAATAGCAGCAACGGGCTGAGGCATCAACAGCAGCAGAAATAACCAGAGGTTTAAACTGCATCAAGGAGGCACCACCAAAGCCCCTGGTAAGAGGAAAGGAAATGGCCTCAAGTTGCACCAGAGGAGGTTTAGGTTGGACATTAGAAGAAACTTCTTCTCTGAAAGGGTTCTCAAAGACTGGAGCAGGCTGCCCAGGGAGGTGGTTGAATCCCCATTCCTGGAGGTGTTTCAGAGAGGCAGAGCTGTGGTGCTGAGGGATGTGGCTTAGCACCAGACTTGGTACCCTTAGAAAATGGTTGGACTTAAAGGTCTCCTCCAGTCAAAAGGATTCTATGGTTGTACATTTAAGGCTGTAGGTATAAGCCAGACATGATTTGGGAATGGCATTGGGACAGATGGCACTTCATCAAGACAAGGGATGGGCTGGGTGACTTCTTAGGGATGCCTCTCCCTTCCTGTTTCTGATGATTGCCTGATCACAAGAATCATTCTGCTTCCCAAGCAGCCCCTTCCCAGCCCTCTGTTGTAATCCCAGCATAAACACAGACACCCCTGGGAGAAATGCATTGCCCTCGTGCAGGATCTGCAGCTCAGACTGTTCCTCCTTTCCCAGCTGTCAGGGCAAAGGCAATGTTTTTCTGGTCTAAACAAATGTGGTGGCTAGAGAATATTCTTGGCTTGGGATGGGTCAGGGACATTTGGCTGCAGGGCAGCTGCCAGGGCTCACAGCTGCTGAATCATAGGATCCTAGAATGGTTTGGGCTGGAAGGGAACTTCAAGACCATCTAGTTCCAACTCTGCCACAGGCAGAGATACCAACCAGCAGATCAGGTTGCTGAAGGCCTCGTCCAGCCTGGGTTTGAACACCTCCAGAGAGGGGGTATCAAGAACTTCCTTGGGCAACCTGTTCCAGGATCTCACCACCTTCACTGTAAAGAATTTCTGCCTAATATCCCCTCTAAATCTAAGTAATCCTACCTTAAATTATTATTTCACAGTCTTGCAGATGACTTGAGAGGTGAGAGGCTGAGGCACTGTAGAGGTTTCAGCCCATAATCACAACAAATTATATAGTCTTTCTTTTGGGCAGCCACCTCAGACCCTGGGAAGGGCTGAAAATTCAAGCACTCTGTACTCCTCTTGTCCCCCATGCCATGAGATAATGGTTCCTCTTTGTCTGATTTGTCTCAGTATTTCCTTTGAGCACCAAGTCAGAGGTTTGGTGGGGAAAAAAAAAATAATTCATGAAATGACAAATTTGTTCTTGGTATCTTTGCTTGACAAGTTCATCATCTTAGAGCTTCCTGGAAAATCTTTCAAGAATCCAGCCACAAACCAAACATCAGAGTCTGAGGCTTTGAGACACTGCTGCTGTCCTGACAAAGTCCAGATGAGGCTGCAAAACAGAGATGTGGCTGCAAGTAGGGAGTGTGATAGAAACTTAGCACCAAGGTCCTTGCATGAAGGAGCCAGTCAACTCCAAGAGGCCACTGTGGGAAAGCACCCAGGCTTGATCCAAAAAGCAGGTGAAGCTATGATGAGCATCTTTAAACACCTCTGAAGCCCAGAAAGCCTTCTAGTACACAGGAGGGGCTGCTGTCAAGCTGTTGTGAAAGGAAGGGTCAGCTCAGGCTTTTGGCTCCAAGCAGAAGTAAGAACCTCTGGCAGATCCATCAGGTTACCTGGTTTGCATCTGAGGTTTGCACTGGAGTGCTGGAGATCCAGCACCTCATTGCTGTTCTGGACATGGGCACATTTACAGCACAGCCAAGGCTTGTGCACTGTTTGCTCAGCCTGAGTGCTGCTGACAGGGAAGCTGAGCTGTTTGCCCTGCTGCTGCCAGACTTATCCCTGCCTGGGAAGATCTAAGCAGGTCATTTGTCACTTGATAGAGAACTGTGTGTAAAAATCCTTCTGGATTCTTGTGTTCTGAGTGCAGCTGGTGTTCAGGAAGAACCTGTTGGTTGTTTGGTTTGAAGTGCTGGGATCTGGGCGCAGCATTTTGTGGCACAGCCTGTCTGTGGATACAGAAAGGGGAGGTGGTGAGATCTCGTTTTGGTTTAGAGAAGCTGCTGACTTCTAGGACACGGTTCAAGCTTCTGTGATTGAAAATCAGATGCAGTTTGATTTTTCCATGGCATATAAACCAAACCCTACTTGAGATGTGCAATATACCAGCTGTCAGAGGGCACTCAAACACTGTGCAGCCCCCACTTCAGTGCCAGCCTGACCTGTGCATCAGCCACACTCAGTGCTGCTGGCTGAAACCAGACACCTTATACACGTTGGAGGCTTTACTGCAGGGTATATATAACTCAGGATGAATGCAAGAACTGCTTAGGCAACAAACTCTCTGTATCAAATTGAAGTTCTGCTCTTTGACTGGGGAAGAGAAATAACCCACAACGTCCAGAGAGCTTTGAAAGCCAGCTTAGTGCTAAAGATGGCCTCCAGTGAAAGCCTGGGCTAGAAGCAGTCATTAATGTTGCTAACTTTGGTTCTGGTCCCAAAGTTTGTGTCTCATCCCCTATAAGAAACTGCAAAGTTTCAGAGTAAACCATGGTCATCTTTCTAGGTTGTGGTCAAGTGCTGAATAGTTATAACCTCACTAAAGCTGGTGGCATAGAATCATAGAGCTGTTTTGGTTGGAAAAGCCTTCTAAGACCATCAAACACTGGACATTAGACACTGGCCTAATACCACCAAGACCGTTAAACCACGTCCCCAAGTGCCAAGGTCACACATTTCTTGAACACCTCCAGGGATGGTGACTCCACCACCTCCCTGGGCAGCCTGTTCCAATCCCTGACCACTCTTGCAACAAAGAATTTTTTTCCTAATCTCCAACCTAACCCTCCCCTGTCAGAATTTCAGAACATTTCCTCTCCTTTTACCACCTGATACTAGGCAGAAGAGACCAAGCCCCTTATCCTCTACTGCTTTGTTCTAAGATACTCTGCCCCCTCCCACATCTGAGAAGTTTGAGTAGGGAGAACAGACTGACTCCATCCTCACTGCAACTTAAAGTCTGCTGGGATTTATGGAAAGGACAGTGCTAGATTTCACCAGGCTCAGTGCAGAAGTCCCACCGAAGGGCAGATATTGTCAGTATTGTTTGCCTAAATGACCAATGGTCTGCTCAGAAGTTAAATGTCAGCAGCACCCAACTCCTGATGTACCTCTTTACAGCTGGGAGAACTGCAGTGTGGTTGAAGGTGATCACAGTGTAGACAACAGACAGAAAGAACTTCCATTATCTTTAATAGACAGGCAAAGCCTACAGAGAGCAAAGTCCCCTGTCTCAGTGTAACTGGGTGAGTTGCTACAGAGATATGTTCATATTAGAGACAAAAAACAGCTGCAGGTATCTCCAGAGCACTGCTGGCCTTGGGGGTTCCACCTGCCAGCTCTGGTCTAAAAATCAAAGCAGGTAAATGTTTCCCTCACAAGTAACAGCTTCACTGACTTGAGCCCTTCCTGTCAACCCAGTGGGTGTGAAAAGAGGGTACACTTAAAAAAAAACCCCAAACCACAACAGACAAATACATAAGACACAGCCCACCCCCCCAGTTCCCTCAGGACATCAGGGCATACATGCTTGCCACGTGAGCTCCATAAGGCTGCATTTCATACAGCTGCACTTGAAAAACCACTCAGCAGTGATGCTCCTCAGGTGGCCTCCAGGATTCAGTTCAGCAGATTTGCAGTGACACAGTCACAGAGGTTTCTCTTTTCCACCTGAAGAAGCAGAGTTTCTGTCTACAAGAGTGGGACAGCAAAAGCAACAGCAAGAGATAAAGGTCAGCACTGTAAAACTGATTAGGTGCCAAAGAAAAATCCATTCTACTTTTGTCCAAAGGTTTGGCCACAAAGATGATCAGCTGGAGAACCTCTCCTATCGGGACAGAGTGAGAGAGTTGGGGCTGTTCAGCATGGAGAGAAGAAGGCTCCAGGAAGAATTTAAAGAAGCCTTCCAGTACCTGAAGGGTGATACAGGAGAAACAGAGAGGGACTTTTTACAAGGGCTTGTAGTGCTGGGATGAGGGGCAATGGACTGAAGCTGGGAAAGGGGAGATTTAGACTGGAGATTAGGAAGAAATTCTTTCCAGTGAGAGAAGTGAAACACAGGAAGAGGCTGCCCAAGTTGGTTGTGGATGCCCCCTCCCTGAAGGTGTTCAAGGCCAGGTTGGATGAGGTTTTGAGTAGCCTGGTCTAGTGGGAGGTGTCTCTGCCCGTGGCAGGGGGGTTGGCACTAGAGGATCTTGACGGTCCCTTCCAACCCAAACCTAAAGGATACTCAATCACCTCCCTCTAACCATCTCCTTGACATTTGCAATGGTCTGAATAAGGGAGGTTGACAGAGTGCCAACAGCTTTGGAGCTAAGCCTTAGGGCTGCTTACCATCTTAAAGATCTTTAATAACACTCTCAAGCTTCTGTTGGTACCTTCATGGGCATCTCTAACTTAATGTGCTTTAATATCCCCAACAACCACTGGCAGTGTAGAAAGCAATAAAGAACAACATGGCCAAGCTGGACAGGGCTTGGAGCAGCCTGGTCCAGTTGGAATTGTCCCTGCCCATGGCAGAGGTTTGGACCTAGATGCTCTGGAAGATCCCTTCTAACTCAATCCAGATACAGCCTTAACTTAATGTGCTTTAACATCTCCAACAACCACTGGCAGTGTAGAAAGCAATAAAGAACAACATGGCCAAGCTGGACAGGGCTTGGAGCAGCCTGGTCCAGTTGGAATTGTCCCTGCCCATGGCAGAGGTTTGGACCTAGATGCTCTGGAAGATCCCTTCTAACCCAATCCAGATACAGCCTTATGGCCCCCATCAAAGGTATGTGACTCATGCTAGAGTCAGTTTGCTTTGTGAGACACCAGGTAGATCAACACAGGGTCAAATGAAGTGTGAAAACTCTAGAGCTGTGCAACAAAACTCTACAGCTTCCCCTCTGCAGAAGTGCAGGGTGAGATCTGCAGGAGGAATTAAATGGCAATTTCCTCTCTAAGCTGTTGGGAATCCCTCCCCCTCCAAGACACTTTTGGAGTGCTTAGTCATCACCTCAGAATCTTGCCTGCAAACAAAAGAGAGTTTTTCAAGGAAATTAGTGTCTCCAGTGGGAATATTAACAAAGGGAATCGTATTTTCAGCGGCTGAAACATTTGTCCCACTAAGCAGCAAAACAGACTGAAACAGTCAAGTGTAAAATATGTCTGTGGCTGCAAGGAATTGTCTTTAAAGTCACACTTTACATCAAGCTAGGCCACAGCTGAATAATAAAACTAAGGCTTGAAACTCTGTAGTTTGAAGAATTGTCTTTGGAAGATGCAGGCAGAATCCTTAGCTGTGTTGGGATTCTATTTGGCATCCTGCTTTGGTTAGCTGTAGCTGATAAACCTTCTCTTGGTCTACAAATTGTAGCTGCTATCATGAAGGGCACTGTCACAGCCAGTGGCTGAGATATTTTTGACTCAAGGTTTAGAAATCATGGTGCAAAGTTCAAAGATGTGTAAAAAAG
>VWZI01024898.1:168401-185187 GCA_013396835.1 Psilopogon haemacephalus | reverse complement strand
TAAAATGTAAAAAAAAAAAAAAAAAAAAAAAAAAAAAAAAAGAGGGAAAAGCTGGACTAGAGAACCACTTCACAGCACCATCTGCACAGCTTGTCTGGGCTGCAACACAGTGCTCAGCAGATGTATTCATCAAGGAGATTCCTTCCTGAAGAAGTTATTTGACCTGTAATTATTGAACAGATTTTGTTTAACTGTAAATGTGCTGCCCACCAAGCTGGTTCTGCTGGAATGGTTGGCTGGTTGCTGTAATTTCGCACAATGCAGAGCATCTTCATTTCCTGCACCTCTGTTTTCCCCTAAGCACCATAGGATCCTAGAATGGTTTGAGTTGGAAGGGACATTCAAGATCATCCAGTTCCAACCCCTCTGCCATTGGCAGGAGCATCTCCCATTAGCCCAGCTTGCTCAAGGCCTCATCCAAGGTGGCCTTGAACACCTCCAGGGAGAGGGCATCCACAACCTCTTCCAGTGTCTCACCACCCTTGCCAGAAGAAAATTCTTCCTAATTTCCACTCTAAATCTTCCCTCTTTCAGCTTCAATCCATTGCCTCTCATTCTATCATTGCAAGCCCTTGTACAAAGTCCCCTCCTAGTTCTCCTGCAGCCCCCCTTAGGTACTGGAAGGCTTCTTTAAGGTCTCCCTGGAGCCAGGCTGAAGACCCCCAATTCTCTCACTCTGTCCACATAGGGGAGGTGCTCATGGGCCTTGCTTGGAGTTATCTTGAGCCATTTTTCAAAGATGTCAGACCACAGGTTTTGAACTGTGAACAACCTTGGCCAGAGATTAGAAAAGCAAAAGAAGTTGGAGAGCCTTCTGATGCCAAATGTGTGCAGGACTGTAGACAGAGGCCTCCACCTAAAGGACACCCAGGTGGTGGGGGAAAAGCCACCCCTCAGACACCACTATCTGACAGCAGCTGGGATACAGCTAGGCACAGATTGAGGCTGCAGTAGCAAGAGATAGATTCAACTTCCCTCACAGAAGGAAGATATAAACCTTGGCAAGCTCTCCACACTGACTGCAAGCCAGACAAGTTTTATTCCTTGTGCTGCTCTCCTTTGTGGTATTTTTCATCCTTATAGAATCAGAGCAATGTAAAAAGATCCCTAGGAGGTGACTTTTCCTCCCTTGGCCTCTCCCCAGGGGTAAAAGCACATGCAGGATGTGTTTAATTTTAGCAGGATTTTTGTTTGAGCTGGCTGTCTCCTTTTGGGTAATAAATATAAATGATGCTCTCACCTTCCTCTCCCTAACACAAACACAAAGGTGTGTGCTTAGCATTCAGAATGCACAGCAGTGCTAATGGCTGGGACTGGGCAGGAGAAGAGCTGAGGACTGTCAGTCCACCCTTATCTAAGCTTCCTCCTGTCCCTAGTACCCCAAGGCAGAAGAATTCCACACATAATTGCATGAAGATGAAGAGATGGAATGTAATTAGCCAGCCTCACTTTAGAAGATAGGACAGCACAGTTGACTGTCTCCTGCAAAATCTATTCATCTTATCTTCTTGTGTACTGGGCCCAGGTCTGGGCACCCCTGCTCAAGAAGGACAAAGAAATACTAGAGAGAGTCCATCACAGGCCCATGGAGATGCTGAGGGGACTGGTACATCTTTCATGTGACAAAAGGCTAAGAGAGCTGAGGCTGGTTAGTCTGGAGAGGAGGCTGATGCAGGGATCTCATTAATGGTTGGAAATATCTGAGGGGTGAGTGTCAGGAAGATGGGACCATACTCTTCTCGGTGGTCCTCAGTGACAGGACAAGAGGTAATGGGCACAAACTTGAACATAGGAAGTTCCATCTAAGTATGAGAAGAAACTTCTTTACTTGGAGGGTATCAGAGCCATGGAGCAGGCTGCCCAGAGAGTTGTGGAGTCTCCATCTCTGAAGACTTTCAGAATCCATCTGGACATGTTCCTGTGTGATTTGCCCCAGATGATGCTGCTCTGGCAGAGGATGGGACTCAGTGATCTTCAGAGGTCCCTTCCAATGCCTTCCATTCTGTGATTCTGTGATATTTTTTTTTTTAATGCACAGCATTTTTTTCCATATTAACAACAAATAAAGGGAAAAGGAATATTCCCTTACCCGTGTGTCTAGGTTATAGGCTGTCTTCTTTAAATCCTGCAGAGCTCTCTGCATAAACTCAAATGCATGGCAGTCAACACAGGGACGACCTAGGAGAGGGTTTAGTAGAGCATTTAGTAAACATTCAGTCATGACAGCATTTCACCAAGTAGTAAGTAAAAGGAATAAATAGTGAGTATGAGGAAGAGCTACTGAAAATAGTCCACAGAGTGAGCAGTGGTGCAGGGACTCTTGAGCAATCCAGGTTATTATAAGTGATGTTTGCAGTACCAACCAACCACAGAGAACTCAGTCTCTCAATGACTTAAGAATGGCTTCAGCAAATTTGCATTAAAAATCTTCTTCCCCCTTTACTGCTGTTCCCCTGTTGTGCTCATAGTGTGAAAACACTACAGCCATAACTGAAGTCTTTCATTTTGCCCCACCAACACTGGTGGAGCACTTCCAACCTCATCTTCAGTGATGAAGCACTGGAACAGGTTGCCCAGAGAGGCTGTGGAGTCTCCAATCTCTGGAGACATTCAGAGTGGATGTGTTCATGTGTGACCTGCCCTAGGTGACCCTGCTCTGGCAGGAGGGACAGGATGATCTCAAGAGGTCCCTTCCAACCCTTCAAGTTCATGAAATAGATACTTCCAAAATGATTCTTAATAATGTGCTGATATGCTGAATGTGCTGAGAGATTATTCGGTTTTTTAGAGAAGCCCCTAACATTCTGTGATTCAGGCTTTCAAAAATTCCCTCTGAAACTATGAACCTCTTCCCTGCAAAACCTGGTCTGCTCATCTCACAAGCTCCAGCTCTAAATAGAAAGCTAAGGGAATAAAATTGACCACAATATCACAGACAGATCACTTAGCCTCTACATCTGGCTATGAGACAGCTATGCCCACAGCTAGTGAAGCAAGCAGCAGATAAAACACGATGCCTTGTCATTAAGAGGCACTGCTGATAAGCAGAGCTGCTGCACGCTGGACTAATTGCAGCATTGAAGCCAGCAGGGCCTATCTAGGTACCCAGACTGAAGGTTACAAGGCCTGCTCTGCCTTCATCATCACCTAACAGAAAGATGTGCCCTGGCAGATAGCAGCAGTGAGACAGAACAAATAGAGACATGATGGAATGTCTTTGAATCAGCAGGCTCTGCACATGCTCTTATTTGCTCCTTGGTGCCTCTGCCTCTCTGCACATGCTCTTATTTGCTCCTTGGTGCCTCTGCCTCTCTGCCAACTTCATATTGGACAAGTGAGAACAGCTTTAGGTTGGACTTAGAGGTCTGGTAAGGAAGAAAGGCTGAAAGTTATAGAGTGGTGCTGGAAAACCCTGCATTGTCTGTCAGCCTACTTCACAACTACTTGATACTTGACTGATTACTTCCAGCTCATCATCTGTGTGCTAACCAGCAGCCAGGAATCCAGCCTGCTGGAGAAGAGGAGCCTGTCAAATTCTTTAACTGGCTAAGAAAACCGAAGAGAGTAAAAATAAACACTGAGCAGAACTAAAGGCCTCCTCCCTCACCTTAGTGTTGTCACATTTGCACGGGCCAAATGGAGAAGACAGCTTTCTCCACACTGACAGCTTGATGCAAGGCCCTCTCCTGATGTTTGTGCCACAAAATATACTCAACACAGCCCATCAGAGGAGAATTAGGTGGTTGGAGGCTGCAAGACTAGGTGTTGACAAAGAAGTGGGTTTTCCTGGTGCCTTCACTGTGACTATTTTTAGGAAGAACTACTGATTTTAACCCTGTGGATATTATCAAGAATGAAAGATGACATCAACAGTCAATGGCAGTTGAAAAAAAAACAAACCAAACCAGGTCTCAGTAATGTCTCTGAAATGCAATCAGGGAGATTCCTGGCACAGAAAGGACTAAAACAATGAAAGTGCTGGACAAAAGAGAAGGTGCAGAGCAGTGGCAGATTTCAACAGGTAGAAAACAAGGGTAAGAGGGTGGAGAGCCTTGGATGCAGGAGTAAAAACAGACCTGATAGGCTATCAAGCTGTGGGTTTAGAATAACACGAGCCAGACATGTCTGAAATAATTTGAGTTATGTGAACAAGCTTTACTATGTGAAGTCCTGCAACACTGAAAGGACAGCAGAAGCTGTAGGAGAGGACAGAGGTGTGGTACATACTTTCAGCTGGTATGGCTGTTCCTGCCTCTTGGTCAGATCTGACAGGCTCCAGGAGAAGCAGTGCAACCACAAGGACTAAAGGAACTGTGAGGACCACTCTTCTCAGCAGGCAGGGTGCCAGCATCTTGGATTGGGTGCTTCTCTGTTTATCAAGAGACATAAACAAGTTAGTGAGGAGCATCACAGATACAAAGACCTTCATGTTCCTGCTGACTGAGGCACTGGCAGTCTTCTCTTGAAAGAGGAAAATATATCAGAAGATGTAGAGCATGGACAAAAGTTCTCTGTACTTTTCCAGCAGTGCACATAAGACCCAGCTGATAGAGAATGCCCTCAAGTCATGAAGGAGAAGATTGGAAGGCCCTAGACAGTTTTTGGTTTCATTTGCACACCAGGATGCCAGCAACCTTGCCTGCTCTGTGACTCCAGTCTTTTTTCTAACTACACAGCCCCAGACTAGTCCATGAATCTGGGCAGCTGCTCCACTACTCGACTTTGAGATCAAAACTGCAGGGGTTACAGAGCTGGCCAAACAGACCAAAACCTAGAAATGAGGGGTTCACCCTCTGTCTTCCTTTTGTGATGCACCATCTATTCAGAAGTGTAATAAGTGAAGGTAACACACTGCCACACTGGTCATAAAAAACTTATTCCTTCGTGAACTAGCTGATGGAAAAGATTGCTGTTAAACCTTCCAAAATTCATAGCTAGAACTTCTCATGGTAAATCAAAACTCCTAGACCTTGTTTCCCCTCCTAATCTGGGCTTCAAACCAGCCATCCATTTGTTTTTGAACATCACAGCCTGGCCACACCGTGCCCTGAAGGTGGGTACAGCCTGCTCCAGCAGTAACTTCCCTTCACACAGAGGTTCAATCAATGTTTTGGTAAGCACACAAATTTCAAATGATTTCTTGATCCAACAGGTAAACTGTTCAGATCACAGGGAACTTGGACTGGCTCAAGCTGCAACTGCCTATTAGAGATTTCAATCCCACCCTCAAGATTGCTGGCAAACTGCTAGGGTGGTTCTTAGCTCAGCCCAGCTTACCTTCTGCTCTGGACATTCACATGGAAGAGAGAAAGAATTAAGTAAGGTTAAGCTGTAGCAGCACAATAAAATTCACATTAAAAAAACCTTTTCAGTTACACTTGGGAACACAGGACAATGATCTGCCTCTCCTGATTTTTTAAGTCGGTGCACACTAGGCAAAGAATGTTGCATAAGAACATCAAATCTGCATGAAGTAGATGATCTCTAAGGTCCCTTCCAACCTAAACCATGCAAGAGTGAAGCACTGCTCAACACAGTTTGTGTTTGAAGGGCAGGAGAGGGAAGTAGGAAAAAAAAAAAGGTTTTCCTCATCTTGCCACAAACACAGAAGACAACAGGCTTGCCCTTCAATATCTGCAACACATTGTTTCAGACACAGCTAACCTGAAGCTGCAGATTCTGCCCAAGCACTTGCAGCACATGCAATTCATGCAGGAAAGGAGCAGCATTACACTCAGCTCCTTAATCTGCACCTCAACCTAAGCACAGGCATAAGGGAGGGTTCAGAAGCAAGAGACACACACATATGTAGAGTCACAGGTATATGTGGGCCCACATTAAAACAAAACAAAAAAAGACCTGGTCATATAATTCCTACAACCTCAGAATGGTATTTCCTATTCCTCCTCCTATTTACAAGTGATCTGATGTGATTCTTTTGCTGATTCCCACAATCCATAAAATAAAGAGACTAAAATCAGCCCAAGTAGCTTGGGATTTCATGGGGATCTGCAATCAAAGCAAGCACCACCAGACACCCAGCTTTGCAGCAGGATGCAGCAGAGTGCCTCCCAGTAACAGTAAATGAGGGTAACACCAGGCTCCTTAGAAAGCATCTAGGGCAGGAGCCTCCTGATCAGCAGAGCAGGAGCTATTCTCACAGCTAGCTCTGAGTGCTGCAAAGGCTCAACAAAACCAAGCAGATTTGCTGATAAACTTTCCCAGGGCACCTTACGCATCACCCACCCCAGTGCCAGCTCAGCCTCGGATGTGAGCCCCTCTACAACGCAACTGCTCCGGCCTCAGACCTCCTCTAACTACCGTCCCCAGTCCCTGGGAATTTGCTCTCTGTGAGGAATAACCATGCCAGGGTGGTCTCTCTCTGCAGTGCACCAGGGAACAGACACAGAGCAGTGCACCGACTTCTGGCAAAGAGAAAAGTCACCCCTTCTAGCAAAGGAAAAAAATACCAGTACCTGATCTCTGCCTGCTCTTTGTGATGCTCTCTTTGAAATGGCCGCTGCAAACTGCTCCCAGAACAAGTGCAGCATTTCTGAGCATGTGCAACTGTCTCTTTTTAACCTTCTCTGAAAGAGGTTATTACTATGGGGAGATTTCTGCCATGGCAACAATGCAGAGCACTGCAGCACGCAGCACAGATTTAAAGAGGCACAGGCTGCCTCTTCCAGGGCTGGGGAAGGATCTCTCTGACCTATCTGCTCTGGACAAGCTTTGTAAAGCTGGGATGTTTGATTCATCTCCCTTGAAGTCTGCTGAGAGGTTTTCCTGATGTCTGCTCAGCTGGATGTGGTGCCTGATGCAAGCAACTCACTTCCCTAGCACCTGAAAATAACCATGACAAATTACATCTGCTTTATGGGAAACCAGGAAAAACCATGGGATTGCCCTCAGGGACTGCAGGACACATTGCAAGGGGTGCCCTCAGGAACTACAGGACACATTGCAAGGGGTGCCCTCAGGGACTACAGGACACATTGCAAGGGGTGCCCTCAGGGACTACAGGACATACTGCAAGGGATGCCCTCAGGAACTACAGGACACACCAAAGGGTGAAGGCCAGGACTCAGCCCACACTCTGCCATCTGAATGGCTCCAAGGTACAGGGATCATACCCATCCCTGCCTGCTTTTCTGGCTGTTTCTGTGATCCTAGCCTCAGGGCTGTCAGGAAGAGCTGCAGGAGTGCAGACACTTGAAGTCTGGCTGAGAACTTGAGACTGAACTCAGAGTAAGCTTCACCTGCACTCCTCTTTTCCAGCCTGCACCCTTTAAGTGCCCCACAAGCTCCAGAACATCACTGACAGTGCTCGTGCTGGGTGCAACTCAACAGAACCTTTCAAGGGCAGGGTTTTTTTAAATATATGTACCCTGCACACAGCATCATTAGAGACCAAAGCCACAGGGTGCTACAGGAGAGCTAGAGAGGAACTTTTCATAAAGGCACGGAGTGACAGAATGAGGGGTAATGGCTTCAGTCTGGAAGAAGTTGGATTGAGATGAGACATGAGCAAGAAATTCTTCCCCAGGAGGGTAGTGATGTACTGGAATGGGTTGCCCAGAGAAACTGTGGAGGCTCCAAGCCTGACAGAATTCAAAGGCAGGTTGGATGTGGCCTTGAACAAGCTGATCTAGCAGGAGGTGTCCCTGCTTATGGCAGAGGGATGTGAACTAGATGATCTTGAAGGCAAATTTCTTGCTCCAAGCATCTCACACCAGACACTGTGAGCTCCCTGTGTCCAAAATTTTCTTGTCCTGCAAGGAACAACTTCCTTTTTAAACATTTTAATCACCTTCCATTTTGACTCCCTTCTCCCCACTCTGTAAACATCAGCTTTCTTTTCACTGAGGCTAATCTTTTCTCAACTGGGAAGTATCAGTTCACCAAGGAGAAGAGGGCAAAGGCTCCATGCTTAGCCCATGGAACTGCAGAGTGGGAGCAAATCTCAAAAGTACTGGAGCATATCACAGGATCATATCCTCACCAGAATACTACAAACCAAATACACTTCTTCCTTCTCCTATTTCCCTCATGCACAAAGCATGTGTGGTACAAATGTTAACTCCAAGGACCCAAAAACTGGAAGCACAGACCAGAACTGGCACAACAGGCCATCAACAATTCCCTGATGTGCCCCAAGTTGTAGTGGTGGCCATGAGCCACCTCAGGCTGGGCATGAAAAGTGACATCTGGGTGAGAGCTGGGACATCCTGACTCTCCAGCTGCTCTGGCAAAGCATTGCTGAGGTAAGCAGAGAGAATTTATTGTTTCTTTTCACAGTGAAGTCAAACACAATGGATTTCACCCCCCCAAGATCCCCACCAGCCACAAAGCATCAGAGCCCTGTTTCTGAAATTCCAATTTTTCATCCTGGTAGCACATTTTGATACTATAAATATTTCAGGGATGGGGGCTGGGAGAAAAGCTCAAGGTTTTATATCTAAGCCTCTTCACTGCTTAGTCTCTCCTTGGCTCTTAAATTTAATACTCTTGTCACAGCAGAAAACTTTCTTTCCTCACTAAAGAGAACAGATTCTGTCACTTCTCCTGCAGGCATTTCTATGCTTCCTCACAGCCTGCCCTCTAAATCAATGTAAAAATCTCCCCACAAGGTACCATCTTGTCTTCCATCAAATCCTCTTTTAAGCTTTACCTCTGCCACAAATGCTGCCAAGCACTGCTGCCTGGCAGAGCCTGGGGAGGAAGCTGGCTGTGACTGCTGCTCCTATGGAAATATGCTCTTCAGACCAGTATCTCACTGCCTCACACCTCTGCTGAGCCCCTTCTTGTCCTCCCCCCTTAATCCCAGGCTATGATGGCTTGAGGGCAGGGATGTGTTTGCACTTGCTGGCACAGCACCACAAGGCTGGAGTGTTGACTGAGGTCTGCAGGCACATGTGGTGTATATTAATAATAATGTCAAACTGGCCTCAGCTGATCACATTGTCCCACTCTGATATATGACCAATTCATGGAGCAAGCCTCTTATTCTTTTCCTTCTAATGTAAAGCTCTTGGGAAATGTCAGAGTGACCAGATTGAGAAGTGAAGCCTTCCTTTGTTCCCTGAACAGGCCTTGCCTATCTTGGTAGCAGCAGGCAATTGCAATTTTTCCACCTCCCACTCTCCTCACCAATAATTTCAGAAATAATTTCCTTCCTGTTGTCTCCAATTCCTGCAGTCCCTGTCTGTCATCTGAAATCATTCCAGGCCTCAAAAGTCTTGAGTTTCAGTGCAGCACTGAGACTGGGCTCATGTCCAGATCTGACTTCTGCACACAGCTCTTTGGGAGACCTGCACTGTCAGAACTACTTACTGTTTTTTGGATGAGATGCTAAACTGAGGTCAAATCTTTCAGCATCCCTCTGGGAGCTAGCCAGGTTTCTGCAGGAATACACTCCTCCTCTTTGAGGAGAGCAAAATACCAGCAGTGTGTAGCCCTCTTCATCCTGAACCTCGGCAGTGCCTCTCATTGTTATCAACTTAGACCTGCAAAGCTGCTTTTCTGCTGGAAATAAATGAAGAAATAAAAGCATATGCTGAAAATTAAACACTCTGAGGAAGGAAAATGCATTTCCTTTTTGGCTATCAATTATTGTATTAGTTGGGCTGCTTCTACTCACTCAACTAGTTAATTTATTGGAGAAAGCATCAGATGGGTTTGTTTAAAGGCTGTAATTAAGCACAGGCAGGAGTCATTAGATGATTCAAAAAGCCTGCTGCGTCCCATCAGCTAACAGCAACCACCAAAAAAAGGAGTTTTATGGACCAGGCCTAGCTCTAGGTGTAAAAGTATCTTGAAGAGCAACAGCAAGCACTCTGCTGAGCGATCCCATCTTTGTGCTGCAGAATGCTGCACTTGGAAGTTCATTCCTTCCAAGCTGGACTTGAAAATTGCCTCTTTCCAAAACATGGAAATTAACTGAGAATTCAACTGTCACCTTGTGTGTTAAAATGGGCTCTGAAGATTGAATATGCCATGAGTCACCTTTTATCTTGATATCAGCCATTCAAAGCTACTGCAGGCTGTGCTCTTCGTGCCAGCACTTCTTACCCAGGTGCAAAAGAGACTGGATAGCGTAGTGTGGGCTGCTTCTGAGCCAGTGAATTCTGGCTTTTCCCCTCTTCTAACCAGTGTTAAAGTGCAAATGTCACTGGAGATAATGGGGAGGGTATAAAGGTAGAGAAAAGGTAACACCAGAACACAGAAAATTACGGAATGGGTTGGGCTGGAAGGACCCTTCAAGACCATCTAGTTCCAACCCCCTGCCATGGGCAGGGACACCTTCCAGTGGAGCAGCTTGCTCAAGACCCCATCCAATCTGCCTTTGAACAGTTTTGGAGCCTCCACAGCTTCTCTGCACAGCCTGTTCCAGTGCTTCAGCACCCTTCTGGGGAAGAATTTCTTCCTCCTGGCTAAATACTTGAGATGCTGTCATCAGGGCATCCTGTGGGAAGCAGTGATTCTGCAGCGTGCAGTAAAGCTGCTCTGTAAACAAGAAGCAGCACACTGTGAATGCCTCATTTGAGCTATATGGTTTAAACCTGGCTTGAGTCTAGCTGGCTCCCAGAAGCAAGAGCAAACTGCTGCTCATCAAGGTGAAACCCTTGTCTTAATGCCCCAGCTTCATCTGGCCAGTCACAAACGTTACAGAAATACCTTTGTTGCAGCAGCAGAAAGCAGGCCCTGCGGAAACGTTTGGGCACTGTTCAGGGCACACCAGACTATGTTGGCCTTTCCCTCTGACACGCAGCTTTGAGCAGAGCTGTGAGCTGCAGATGCTTTGAAGGGAAGGCATACAGGAAAAGTTATTCCCCTTCAGAACAGAACCCCTGCTGAATGTCTACTCCAGGTCTATAAAGGTCTGAGATTTACTAGCCAAGACAGTTTCCCAGCTGCACGGACACCGAGAGAGGGAGAGATCATACTGAAGGGCTCTCAGTCCTTTGTCCTTCAAGCTCTGAACAGGAATATTTCTCTTTACCAACCAAAGTGGGCAATGGGTGTCTCTGGGCATCTTTCCAGAAGACTCTGAACTGATCACTCAGGCAGCAAAATTCAGCTGGTGCATTCACGTCCTTTTCACCTTGGTGTCTGCACTGCATAAAGTATCTGCCCTACCTTGGCTGCTCCACTGAATGCCCACTGGGCTCTTGTCTATTTACCAAAGCATCCAAGCAGCAACAGCTGTAGCATCTGCCAGGTGCTACTGGCTCAGGCTTCTTGCAACCATTGCTGTTAATAAAAGTGTTAAGCTCCATAAAATCATAGGATTACTGAATTGTTTTGGTTGGAAAAGACCCTTAAGATAATCGAGCCCAACCAATCTCTAACTCCACCAGGTCTGGTGCACAACCCTCAGCACCACTTCTACACGGCTTTTAAATACCTCCAGAGCAAGGTGACTCAAAACCACTGCCCTGGGCAGCATGTTCCTGGGCTTGACAACCTGCACAATGAAGAAAGTTTTCCATATATCCAACCTAAACCTCCCTTGGGGCAACTTGAGGCCATTTCATCCCATCACTTGATACTAGGGAGAAAAAAACAACCCCCACTTCACTCCAACCTCCTTTCACGGAGATCTCCTCTCAGACATCTCTTCTCCAGACCAAACACTCCCAGTTCCTTCAGCTGCTCCTCACCAGACCTGCTCTCCAGACCCTTCAGCAGCTTCTTTACCCTTCTCTAGACCTGCTCCAGCACCTCAATGTCTGTCCTGTAGTGAGGGCCCCAAAATTGAAAACAGTCTTCAAGGTGTGGTCTCACTGGTGCTGAGTACAGAGGGACAATCACTTCCCCTGCTGGTCTTTCTTACCTGGGCAGCTTCCAGCCACTCTGCCCCAAAGTGGGAGTGTTTGTGGGGCTGTTGTGACCCAAGTGGCAGACCCAGCACTTAGAATCATAGAATCAGTCAGGGTTGGAAGGGACCACAAGGATCATTCTAGTTCCAACCCCCCTGCCATGCCCAGGGACACCCTACCCTAGATCAGGCTGCTCACAGCGTCTGCCAGCCTGGCTGCAAACACCTCCAGGGATGTGGCCCCAACCACCTCCCTGGGCAGCCCATTCCAGTCTCTCACCACTCTCATGCTGAACAACTTCCTCCTCACATCCAATCTGAATCTCCCCACCTCCAGCTTTGCTCCATCTCCCTAGTCCTGTCACTGCCTGATGTCCTAAAAAGTCCTTCCCCAGTTTTTCTGTAGGTCCCCTTCGGATACTGGAAGGCCACAATAAGGTCACCTGGGAGCCTCCTCTTCTCCAGCCTGAACAGCCCCAACTCTTTCAGTCTGTCCTCATAGGAGAGGTGCTGCAGCCCTCTGAGCATCCTCATGGCCACTTGGTCTTGTCAAACCTCATACAGGCCTGTCCATGTCCCTCTGCAAAGCTTTCCTACCCTCAAGCAGATCAATACTCCCACCCAACTTGGTATCATCTGCAAACTCACATAGGGTGCTTTTTGATCCTTTCATCTAGTTAGATGTCCCCTCTGAAGTGACACCAGACATGAAATTTAACCTTTCTTCACACTTCCAGAAGTCACTCAGGCTGTCATTGAAACAATGGAATAAAATCACCAGTCCTGCATCTCTCTCTCTCTATTTCAAGGTGACAAACAGTTGATATCCCAGAAATCCTCATCATCGTTCCTTAGTCAGCATGATTGTTCTGGACTTGCTGGCATTGGGACAAACTGAGCTAGGGAGGTTACTGAGGAGCTTAGAGCTAGGATGGATGGAAAGCAGACAACATGCTGCCACCTTTTGGTTACAGCCATGAGAACAGGTATTGTCTGGACAGCCCTCTCCAGTGGGGACTGAAAGGCACCTGTGCTTGTCTTCTCTAGCACGACCACCTCAAAGAACAGGTTGCCCAGGGCTGAGCCCTGTCCCTGGAGACATTTAAGATTGGTCTTGAGGTGGCCCTGGGCAGCCTGATCTAGTTGGAGATGTTCCAGCTGACTGCAGGGACAAGATGGCCTTTGAGGGTCCCTTCCAACGCCATGCATCTGTGAAAGTCCATCTAGTGCATGGAGCATCCCTTCGTGTTCTAAACTCTTGCTATGAGCTTAGCTGACACAGTTCACATTTCTTCAGTCTTGTTTGGGCTAATTAATTATCAATCAATAATTAATCATTTTTCTCACTTGAAACACACAGACTTGAGTTCATACCTAAAATTAATGATTTGCATCACTAAAAATGAAAAACTGATGGTTTTATCAATCAACAATTTACCATTTCTCACACTTAAAGCATATAGGGTTGAGTTCCCATTTAAAATGAATGATTTGCACCACTAAAAAAGAAAAACTAATAGTTTTATCAATCAACAATTTATCATTTCTCACACTTAAAGCACATAGGGTTGAGTTCACACTTAAAACTAAAGATTTACATCACTGAAAACGAAAAACTAATAGCTTGCATCTCCCTGCCCATGGCAGAGGGGTTGGAACTAGATGATCTTAAAGGTCTATTTCAACCCAAACCATTCTGGGTTTCTATGACTCCCAACTGATTTGAGGAGCAGAGCTGCACCAACAGAAGGTACAAGATCTCATGGATGAGTAGCTGTAAAAATAAGTTACTGCATGGCATAACTTATGTTTGGCTCTTGGTATGGACATGCATAGTGAGGGCAGTCTGGCACTAGCATTATTAGGTTCATTAATCAGGATGTTACAACTGTTAACCTTAACTGCTGGAGTGAGGTTTCCTCTGCTGGCTGAGAGGTATTTTGTTTGCTTGTTTATCCTCTAAGAGAATAAAAGATGGAAGAGCATCCATCTTAAAAGAAAAGCCAGGCTGTTCTGTTAAAATGTTTGTGCACCTTCTATTTTGATGCAGAGCCTCAAAATCTATCTCTCTGTGTCAGGGATGTGCTTCCCACCGCTCCTGTGAGTCACTGCACACATTTGGGCCAAGTGACAAGCCTCTGGAAGCCTCAGTTCTGTGGAGTCTTCCAAGAGCTTGTGAGCTCAAGTCCCCAAAAGTTCTGTTGCTCTCAGCTCCCATCTACCATGGTACCATCCTCCCACGTACCAGAGACTCTGTACATTTACTGCACATACAGGTTCCCTGAGTGTTCTCCAGGATAGGGCACAATCCTCCACCAGACTCCCCATCTTCCGTTTCTCAGTGCTGCTGCTGAGGTCTCAGCCTTTTCCCTTAGCATACAGGTAACACAAAGGGGGATCCTGTCTGCCTCTACCGCAGAAGGGGCAGGAATTCTCCAGCCATCACTGAAGCAGCATTGATAAGCCTGTAATGCTCTATACCAGTGACAGGCTGGTCCTTGACACCTGAAGCCCTTGATAGTCTGCAAGATCTGGGAGTACTTAATAGGGTGCTAAGGGTCCCTTGAGTGGAACACCAGGACAATATACCCTAAGGCTGCCTGGCTATGAAATCACCTTAAAGGACACTCACTGCTCATGCAACTTATGCAGGCTACACTCTGGTGCAACCCCCACCTGGAGTAGCCTCAGTCACTCAAGCATGAGCAGAGCTGTGCAGCAGACCCGAGCTGGGGCCTTATGCCACATGACAGCTCTTGTTGTCACACTTCACACATGGGTGCTTATGCAAAACGTCCCTGTCTCAGGAAAGAGCTGCAGACCAACCTGCTAACGGTGCCATCCTGCACTGTCTGCTGAACCACACTCTGGTACCCTGAGGACTTCCATTTGGAAGAGTGTCCAGAAGCCCACAGAGATGAAAAAAACACTCAGAATTGTCTTGTTCAGGCACTCAACAGCTTCACATAAAGACCAAGAAGCTGAAGAATTACAAGAAGGCTGTTCTTAGGAATTTTGAGGCAAAACAGCCCCTCCCTCTACATGTTATCACTTATTTAGGGAGCTTAGCTACATCATCTGTAGATCTGGTGTGAGACAGGTGCAGGCAGGGAGAGACTCCAGAAGGCTTTTCCCCCACCCCATGAAGACCTGTACTTGCACAACTCATTTTTCTTATATACATTTTGGGTTCTATCCACATGGCAGTCCACAGATAGTCCTCAGATCACACCCTTCACTGCCCATTACATTGGTTAATTAAATCAAGCTTACACCTGCATTCCTTCCCTTCACACTTCCATTTATCTTTCTACACCTAGGTGGCACACCATTGTCTCATACTAACCTGAAAGATGTCACTCCCATAGTCACCCATCAGGAAAAGGAAGAGAGGAACTGAATTTGTCTTGCTCTTTTTAAGGAGTGCATTGATTTGCCAGGCTTAACCTCTCAGGGTGGAGGGTATCCTGCTGTCTTCCACAGGTCAGGACATGCCATTAGCATGTGAGTGGTGGGAAACACTAAGACACATCCTTCCAGAGGTCAATCAGACCCTCTTTTCCTACCTGTAAATTCTCCTGAGGCTCTTGGCAAGCAGAATTCCTTCTCCCAGTCTCAGCATTCATCTTCCATACGCCTCCCAGACTGTTTTTTATCCATCTTCCAAGGGCAGGTCCTTTTAGCCATCTACCCTACACGTTCAGCCCCGGGTGAGCAGGGGAGGGGTGTTTGACAAAGGCATGGAGTGGCAGGATGAGGGCTGATGGCTTCAAACTGGAAGAAGATGCATTTAGATGAGACATCAGGAAGAAATTCTTCTCCATGGGAGCGATGAGGCACCCAAAGAAGCCATGGAGGCTCCAAGCCTGGCAGTGTCCAGAGGCAGGCTGGATGAGGCTGTAAGCAAGCTGCTCTATCAGGAGATGTCCCTGCCCATGGCAGAGGGGTTGGAACTGGATGATCTCGAAGGTCCCTTCCAATGCAAACCGTTCAGTGATCCTATGAATAGATTCCTTTGAACCCCTTTATCAGCAAAGCCAGGCCTCTGCTTCTGTCACATCATCACAAGCAGAGCTGATCTGAGGCACCAGGCGCCTGCAACTACAGGGGGCTCCGCAAGAACAACTTTGTGTGTCTGCAGCACTTTTTTTTTTTAGACCCTAGTGGGTTTTTTAAACCCCCCCCCTAATGGTTTTTAATTTGGCAGATCGCTATGCTTGACAAGTGACATCTGTACTGCTGTGTTGGTTTGAGCTAATTGGAGAATTCGAGTGAGAAATTAGGCTATTGGCTGTGAGAGAGGTAAACACAGTGTGGCACTTCACCAGAGCTTTGCTGAGGAAAAAAAAATTAAAATTCTTTTTAAGAACTGTTCTGAAAACAACCAGATTAGCAGACTGCTTCTGTCCGTTCTGGCTGCAGCTGCTTCTCTTGCATGGTCTCCTTTGTCTCTTCATCTTTTAGCTAATTCAGGGTAAAATTACTAACTCCTTTCTATCACTAATCCCTCTGACAGATCTACTTNCACTAATCTCCCTGGCTGATCTACTTCAGCTTATCTGCAGCATCAGCAGGTGGTGAGATAAGACTGGGGAAGGGGTGAAAGGTGGTGGTGGGGGGGGGTTTGGTTACCCTCTCTTGGGGATTTGGGTCTCTGGGAGGGCTGTGGTGTCTCTATTACCTTTTCACTGTATACATCTGTAAATATCTCTTATACTTTGTAAATATTTGCTTGTATATTGTGCAAAATAAAGCTTCATTTATTAACTTCCAGTGTCCTGAGTTCTAGCCGGGGTTTACAAAAGGTGTGTGTGTGGGAGGGGGGCAGGTAACTGCCAAACCACTACAACTGCTCCCAGGGATTGTGCTCCTGCTTATTGAGAGGTAACGGAGAAGCTAACTGAGCTCCGCGTTCCTGGTTGTGTATTTCACACTTAAGCTCCTCTTTTTTGGTCGGGACACGCA